>CANYCX012192824.1:0-15556 GCA_948193385.1 Breynia disticha f. nivosa | reverse complement strand
GCCAAGAAAGGAGAAAGAGCAAAGGTATGATCTTTCTTTAAAGGTTTCGATTTTATGTCAATATAATGTAAACCGATTGTATATGGCATGGTTTGAGATGTTCTTATGTTGATCTTGGTTTGTTCTTATGTGTTTTACATGTATATTCCGCTGCCAAAAAGTTTTAAACACATAGGAAACCCTTCATTTAAGTCAACTATTTTTCATCCTTTCCTTATGACTTAACTGTACCAAATTCCATCCAATTAAGGGTTACATTGTCTAAAGCATTTCCATGGTTTCATTATGTTTTACGCATTCAATAACATATGATTCCAGCATCAATGTCTATTCAAACATAAGGATTCAACAACATTCCCATTTCCAGCATCAACCATTTGTAAACCATAACTAAACGTTAAATTTTCACTCTTTTCCATCAACTTTTCTTCTTTAATTCCTTCTTAGCACATACATACAATCAATCCAAGTTTCTTACACTTTATTCCATCATTTTCAACAATCAAAACATCAATACAATTCAGCAAATACTAACCATAAGCCTTACATCAACCTTAAGTAAACCTAATCCTTACTTACCTTATGAACTTTTGATGATTGATCGCAAAGGAAATCCCCAAACCTCTTCCTCTAATCAAAACCTCAGGTTTCTCAACTCTCTTTCTATCAATTTGGTTTAGGAAAGGAAAAGGGTTATTAGAAGGTTTCTGTGCAATTCTCGATTGTTCGATTTATATTTTTTAACCAAAAATCACTCCACGCGTGGTGGAATCGTGACTACGCGTGGTCGTGCTGAGCACGTGTACTTCCACCTCCACTGTACGTACTTTGCATTTCCAGCATTTCTCGATTTTCTTTGATTATTTCGTATCAACCTTGTATCAACCTTTGATTAACCTTAATATATTGATGTTTAGACATTTATTTTCATAATTTTAAGACAAAAAATTCTCAGGATGTTACAGTAGAACCCACCAAGACCTAGATTTTCATATGTAAAATTTTGTAGAATGTGGGTGACAATTTACACAGAAGTTGTGTAAAGTGCCACATAAGACATGTAAGTATAACATGATACCATGTAGTGCTTACTAGACAATAGTAGTAGCATCCTTTTGTTTCTTTGGGATACCCAAAAATAGATGGACAGTGGATTTAAACTCTTAGCTTGTGTGCTATTAATTTTTTAACAAGTAACTTGCAACCCCAAATTTTCAGAAAAGAAATACTAGGCTTATGTACCATCCATACCTTGTATGACATCTTCTCTAATGCTTTGGTAGGAGTACAATTTAGCAAAAAACAATAGTTTTTAATGCATAACCCTCAAAAAGACATAAGAAAAAGTTGTTTAATTTATGATAAAGTGAACCATATGTGATGCCCCAAAAAAATCATCCATTGTTAGTTGGAATAATGTGATGAAAAAATGTTTAAATCATGTTAGAATGATGCATATTGTATGCATAATGATGGTTGATTTAATTTGCAAGTAAGTATGAGTGCTTCATTTTGGTTATGATGATGAACTCGTAAGAGTTAGTGATGATCTGTGTGATGGTTGATGCCACGAGATGTCTATGTGACAAGTCCAGGGATAGGACAACTTTTCGGCTGGGCTAGCTGTGCGATACTAAAAAATATTGAGCTCCCATGTTTTGAATTATGTTTTTGTGTGTGCCTATGACATTTTAGTATAGACGAGATGTTGTATTAAGGCATGCAAATATTTTCCATTGCTTCTGGATTTTAATTCATATTATGTATGACATCATTGACTCTTATTAAACAGTATGCAAACTTTATTTCTCACGGGTTTCTCTCTCATACTTAATTTTTTTTAAATGGTGCTAAAATTGGTAATTATTCAAAAATGAGATTTACAGAATTTGGCATCACTATGTCCGATAGGTTTTAGTCACTCTTTTTAACACACCATACCATCTGTTCATAGAAAAGTGAGCAATTAGATAATCTCACACTTTTAAGAAGATGATCCAATCCATGGCTCATATATTTCCCATCTTAATCTAATAAAATGGTTTTAGTTTTCTTACCATGTTGGTTTTGTTCTTCATTATGTATATATCTAATGAATTAAGCACCAACTTGGTCTTAGGGTCATTTCCTAATGCATTTGATTAATTCATTATGAAGTTCAATATGAATGGAAGGACTAAGTCAATGTTTCGAGTTAGATTTAAGATCAAATATATGTAGACTATTTGAACTAGGTTAGCTCACATGCATTAGAATATTAAATCACTCAAAATCAATCAAGAATCAAATTTCCTTCATTTTAGGAAGTGTACACAGTATGGTGGGAGAAAGAAGAGAGTTTGATTAATTTTGGACGAGTTTTGACCGAATTAAGACATAATCGTTTTTGTCTCTATTCACTGTAGGGATAGGATTAAGACATTATCCATTTAATCATTAATGGATAATTCTTTGTGCTAAAATTGCCATATTTATTTTTCTTTTGCATTTAATTTAAACTAAATCATAGAAAAATAATCTGCATATTTTTTGATTGTATATTTTCCATTCTAAACTTAGAAAATATGCCAACATTAATGTTGTGATTTTAAAAAAATTTCTTTTTAAAAATGCAACAAATTTTGAATTTTGAAAAAAACATTCAAAAAATGCTCTCAACTTTTGTTCTCATTATATGTGTGTGATCTAGTGGACCTATTTGTCCTTGTTTTTAACTTATATAGTTAAATAAATATTATTTACCTTTCATAAGTTAAATAATAATGTAATTAAATGAAAATTCAACACTTGTTAAATTTTCTGTGTAGTAGACTTCCTTTGCACTTTGATATCATGATAGTATAAGACATGTTTAAATTCATTTCTATTTAACACTGTCACTTCCTTGATCTCATATGTAAAACTGGCATAACACAAATTATTGATATAGACTGTCAAATCTCTAACCTAGAGACTCACAGACCTAAAACTAGCATTCATTTCATAAACATGTATATCATTATAGCATATTTGATTATGCATTAATTAAATTATTTAATGAAAGAAAAAGAAATATAAATTGATTTAAATACAATAGATATATAAATAGATTTAAATACGAAGCTTATAATAATTTAAGTGATAGAAAAAGAATTACTGTGAAAAGAGCAAAAGAAATTATAAAATTGACTGAAAAAGTCGATAAAACATACTCTTAATCTTAAAATCGACATACAATTCATTAATATGAATATAATTAGAGAATGATAAATTATTTATATTAATTAATTGGAGGGAGAATAAAAAGAGTAAGAGATAATAGAATGGTTTGAATGAAAGAAAAAGGACTAAAATGAAAATTTAGTAAAAGAATGACAAGTTTAATGAAAAGGAAAAAACATCCTTTTAAAACACCACTCTTACCAGATTCTTTCCCATTCTTAAAAACCTAAAGACACTTTATTTACATCTTTTCCTCTTGAATTTCCATCCTTTAGGGTTCCAAATGAACTTATGAAACTTCCCATTAAAGACTGAACAATAACACCAATTGAAAGTACATAGAAATCATGGTGAGTTGTTTGTTCATGATTTTGAACTTTTATTACATTAATCTTTATAATTTTTAAAAATAGTTAGAATTCAGATTAAATTATTAAATTTTTAGGTCCATAAGATGGACTTATCTATGATTTTATAAAAATTATACCTATTGAGTTAGATTTGTGTGTTTAGAGAATAAACGCAAGAGAAAATCTTGTTATATTTTGATAGGAAATTGAACCTGTAACTTGTAAATTAGTAAAATTGAGTTGTAGATAAGAAAAAAATATATAAAAAAGCATGATATGGAAACCTTGAGATGTCTAGAATCTATAGAAAAAATAATAAGATCATTTGGTTAATTATATTGTGGTTAGAAAAGAAGAGGTGTAACGATGGAAAAAGTGAACAACTTGTATGAATTATTATGAATGAATTTTTAGGTTCAACCACGTGAGATGAAAAATTGAGAGGTGAACTAAAAGAGGTTAAAAACAAAGGAAAATATAGTAAAAATACCTATAAGTCATATAGGTAGTCTATTGTAATTATAATAAAACAAGACATAAATGGTTATAAGTCTTACAAGTCTAATTGTTACATATGTAACTAATATTTAGTGATTGAGTTGAAAGTTGGCCAAGAAGAAATACTTTTATTATATAAAAATATATATTACATGGAATGTTTTGAAAATTTATTTCATTAAATTGAGGGAGATATGATCATAGCAAGACAAAGTCAAAATCTGAAAAAATTGACAACATTAATGCATTACATGCATTCATATGAAATTGTTGCATAATTGTATTGTTTGAATGTTAAACATTGTAAAATATGAATAGGACCTAGTGGAGACATAGGAGATAGAGAGAGTGAGCAGAGGATAAAGTATTTTTGCTAGCTCAAGTAAGTATAATCCTGAGCGTCAGTTTGTTGATGAACTTGCTTCATTTATATATGTTTTATATGAAAGCTTTAATATATGTTGGGTATTGGGATTGATTATAAATGTTAGAGAATTGCTAGAGTGTGAGTTGTTGATGTGGCGTGCAGGGGTTGGACCATTGCCATGGTTGCCTATAATCTAAATGTTGTTATGTTTTATTGATTATTTGTAATTATTTTGAATGTTTATTGGATGTTTGGTATGCTTACAATTAGCAAAGGCCATGAAAAAAAATTTATAGAATGTTAATACAATGATTGACAAATGTTATGAGGATTTATTTCACATGAAACTTAATCAAGGAATATGGCTGCTTGCAAGGATCTAGAGTAAAAGACCTTTGGATCTAGAGTATGTGATCATTGAATCTTGAGTGACATTAAAAATCAAGTGATCTTAAAGTTAAGCCTACGAGCCATAGTTGAAATTAAAATTTAAATGTCAGGAAGATCCTATAGAAAGATCGGTCACTAAAATATAAGAGAAAATAAAGCATATGTATGAATGTATGTATACAGAGTATCAGAGCATATTGATTGTAGGTGATGTGTTGTACTTATGTTATGATTGATATACTTATTGAGCATGTGACTCATTAAATCGCTCTTATTTTTTAGGATAAGTATCTTAGCATTTTGGGTGTAGAATGCCTATAGATTTTCATAACTGCACAGGTTAGCCAGCTGCTGCTCAAGCAGCCATATCACTACATGTTTTTGCATTGTACATATGTGTGACATATGTAGAGGTTGTTGTGTTAACTAATTTTATATGTGAATTAATGTGTGTTTGCACCTTTTGCATTAATTATAGCACTATTGCCTTGATTTAAAAATTAAAAACACTGAAAGTAATATATTTAAAAGAAACATAAATATTATAGATTAATCAATAGATATTAATAGAATAGTAAAAAGGTGAAAATGATGAAATTTTTTTTGTATCATGTGGTTTTAATAATAGATAAATAAGAAATTATTCAGAGTTGGTTGATAATGATTAGAGATATAATAGTAGTGTAATAAGATATTCTATAGACTATCAAGAAACTTGGGTTTGGCCGAATACTTACCAGTTTATAGATTAGTGGTCGGTGATATCATCTCTCTTTTGAGAGTGCCAATCCCTTTTTTTATTAGTTTAGCATGGACTATGGTATACTCAATCATACCATATTTGCAGCCTAGTTATAAGCCACGTTTGGCAAATATCATAGTATACCATAATCCACCCAAGTCTCACAAATACTTCAGGTATAAGGATTTTAATATAAGCATTACATTATGAAAATGTTTATAACTTTCTAAGCATGCAACATTTTTATTCAAGTTGATTAGTCTAATACATTTAAAATAATGTATCTATGTCATCCATGCTTCATGATTGGTTAAACACATTCATCTTACAAATCAACATTCTAGTTTTACTTCATTGCAATTCCCATTGTCAATGATCAACTGGAGATGTTTAGATGTTATTCTTAGTTCATATGTTTTATTGTCTAGTGCCTTACAATGATAATTGAATATGAATAACATCATGGATCATTCTATCTTTTCTTTATGCACATGTGTTAAGAAAGAAAGAATGCATTTGCCTTATCTTTATCATCCACATATGATGATAGGAAACTTTTGAAGGGACAATTGAATTGGACTTAGGGATCACAATAACAATTCTCCCCACACAAGCTTTGTTTTAATTTTAACAGAATGATAAAGATTAGAAAAATATGAGAACTAATAAAATTATCCATGAACAGTATGTTTGTTTATAATATCAAAGAAAGACGTTTGATAGTAAAAAGCTTGAACATAGCATAACAACATTCTAAAGTCCTTAGTCGATCATTTGCAATGGGATTTGCAATAAACTAAATCTAATATATGGCTCTATAATATTGTTGCGTTTTACCAATTTTGGAGCATAGAGGATTAGTTACATTATAAGGAGAATATCTCAGATCGATCCACTTATATACGAACGTTACATGGTAAGACTGATAGTCTAATCCTTATGTCTGAATGTAATAGTATTGTATGAACTTATTTATTGTTTAAAGAGAATAATAATGATGAGTCTTTTCAATTTTATCTATCTATATTCTTATACATTTAAAAATGCTAAAATAATCTATGATGTTAGTTCTATTCAATTATTAGTGTAAGGCAATAGATAGTGATTCATGTAAATATAAAGGATAACATCTAGACATCCCTAGTTCATCGTTGACAATGAGAACTCCAATGAACTAAAATTTGTATGTGGATATATGAGATAATTTTGTTTCACTAAGCATAAAAGCATAATTGACATAGATACATCATGGAGAGGATGTATTGGATTGATACACTTAAATGAGAATGTTACATGGTAGACTAGAAGTATAAAAATTTATCAAAAATAGTACTTATACTGGTATGTTAAGACCTGAAGTCTTTATGTGACTTGAGTGGAACCTAATATGTTTTGACATATGCCTAACATGAATTCTAACTAGGTTAAAAATACGGGTATGATTGGGTATATTATAATTTATACTAAATGTCCATAAAGTAGTGAAGAGATTGCCACTCTAAAAAAATAAGTGATATCACTAGCCACTTGATAAGTAATGTCTGGCCAGACCCTGATTGATTAATAGTTTACTGATTTGATTATTTAAGCATCACAAATAAGATAAAGGAAGTTATAGTACAAAATAAGGATAACTTACCACATGCCTAAACTACCATAATATCAAAGTACAAAGGAAAATATAAGACTATTACGTATATAGTTAACAAGTTGTTGAATTCCATTTGCTCAAGCTATTATTGAGCATGTTAGTGGTTAATAATATTTATTGGACCAGTTAAGTGAATTCCGAAGACAAATGGGCATATAGGATTGTACACAATGATAATTAACAAAGATTGTGGTATTTTTGAAAAGAATAATAATTTAAAAAAGTGTATAGTTTGTGCTGGTATATTTTACTAAGATAAGTATGTCAAATGTATAGACTAAAATCAATCACATTATTTTTTTATGATTTAATTTGGAATTAAATCCATTGAAAACTAGTTTAAAAAAGTTAAGACAAAGATTATCTATAATTAATTTATTTCAAGACATATATAATGTCTTATAAGGGAGGTATTTAAGGAAGGTTGTCTTATATTAAAAAAACCTAAGTATGATTGTCCTAAAATTGAGAAACCTTATATTAAAATCATACCCTACCTATGTTCCCCATCCTAGCTTATAGGCGATTGATTTTTATGAGGTTATTTAATTAGAATTAAATTCTTTTAAGCTTATAACATATCCTAGTTGAACTAGGTTACAAGATTTTGATTGAACTCAACTATTAAGCCCTTGCCTTGCCATACAAGTAAGAGAGTATTATAAATAGCTAAACTACATGGCAAAAACTGTACAAATAGCTTTCTTCTCTCTTGATGGTGCTTCATCTAAGACGTTAAACACTTCGTTGTTTTTTTATTCAAGTTATGAGAATCAAAAGGTAGATTAAGAGGATTTCAAACTTTGTTCTATATAGGTGTGCGTGTGTGTGTGTGTAAAGCAAGAGGGATGTCACTAAATGGTAGTCTTTCTTCTCTCTTGATCTTGCTTCATCTAAGACATAAAACACTTCGTTGATTTTTATTCAAGTTATGAGAATCAAAAGGTAGATTAAGAGGATTTCAAACTTTGTTCTATATAGGTGTGCGTGTGTGTGTGTGTGAAGCAAGAGGGATGTCACTAAATGGTAGTCTTTATTACTCAACAACAATAATGATGTCAATTATACTCAATAAAAATAAGGTAATTTTCTTAAACCAATTCCTCAATGTTATCTCAGTATTATGGTGATCTTATTTCTTTTTTAGGTTAAGCCAGAAAAGTTTTGAATTATACTGCCTTTTGATACCTTAAGAATAGAAATTTTCAATAACGGTATCAAAACCATGGTATAAGTTATTATTGAAATTGGTTTTGCATGCTAAGGTTTTGACTATAAACTTAAATTTTTTAGAAACCAATTGAAATATTGCATAAAAAGGTTAGAATGAATCTTTAGTTGGTGATCTTTAATTTTAATATTTAGTATTTCCTTAAAATAAAATTTTGCACACTTGGATAATTTAATTAAATTAAATAATTAAATATTAGGTCTTTAAATTGTTTAAATTAATTAAAATCAAGAACTAGGGCTTTATGTATGTCTTATTTGACACCTTTATGCCTTAAAATTTAAAAACTTAGTTTGTGTTTTTAATTAGAATAGATGATTAAAAACAAGAATACAATACATAATTGGTCTAGGATTACGATTGTATATTTTAAAATTTTTATGGCATGATTGAACGAATTTAGTTTAGTAGTGTATGTCAATGAATATATATATATATATATATATATATAGTTTATAATTTTAATTTTGATACATTATGTATCAAATCAATAAACTTGCATTCCAATTATTGGTGGATGTTTGATTGTTATACTTGCTGATTATTTTATTTATATTTATAAGGCTTAAACATGAATATGTTTTAAATAGAAATTGGATTATTCTTTTAATGACACTAATACAAAAGCATGTAATTAAAGTTTAATAGTAAGCTTGTTTATTGTTGATTCATTTTTTTAACATGAGTTTTATGAAACCGAATTAGATTATGAAAAAAAGAGTATTGTTGTTTGATTCAATCATTAAGTGCATGATTTCAATAACATAAAGAATTGACTATGGAAGGAGAATGAGTGTGGTTAAGGTTATACCTATGTACCGAATGAACCTAGTAGTTGAGCATTATGGTAAAGAAATTGTGTTTCTCTTTTAAAATGATCTTTTAAAATTTGAGTTTTATAATTATAATGAAAGATATAAAAAAGAATTGTTTTTCTAAGAGTGTTTCCAAAACGCACATAAGTTCTTGTTACCTAATTACACAATTTCTCTAAATCGACTATAATACTAATTTTAAAATTGGATTACATGATCTTGTATCTTGTACTATGATTTTTATGGTTATGCATGGTGCATCTCATGGGCTTTAGTTTGGTTTTCAAATAGGCTTGTGTGCCTCAAACTTGTAATAGTATAGGTTTATTATTTAACTTTTTAATGAAGGCTAAAGATAGAGTCTAAATTATGAGCCCATCCTAAATTAACGTGCACAACCTTGAATATGGAGCCTTAAAGACTAGTCATGGGCCTTAGTTTGGTCTTTGAATAGGCTTATGTGCCACAACCTTGTAATAGCATAGGTTTATTATTTTACATTTTAATGAAGATCAAAGATGGAGTCTAAACGGTGAGCCCATCCCATATTAACGTGCACAACCTTGAACATGGAGACTTAAAGACTAGTTACAGGCTTATGTAAGATATGTTTTGGCATATGTTTCATGTCTTAAAATACATGAAAACTAGATTTAATTCCAAATAACTCTCAAGTGTTGAAATTGCCTCACTGTTTTGGCAACTTGTCAAGTATTGATAATCAAGGCATTGCTTTCTGTGGGAGTAGGTATGTATTAGATTATCTTTGTGAGGAAAAGTTGGATAAGCATTTTCTATGCCGTCTAGGTGTAGAAGCAATGGCCAACACCCGCAAGTTTAAGTTGGACTTGATAAAAGGTAGTAATTAGATTTGCTCCTTGCTTTAGGTAATGAAAATGGGATGAAATGTCTAACATGTAAGTTGATAATCTTATTCAATCCAAGGGTCTGGCTTTGGTGCATGATTGGGATAAAAAAAAAATTCCTACCAAATAAGTTAATCTATTAAGTGTACAACCAAAGCTTGACTAATAGGTCGTTTTTAGAATTGGATCTTGGCAATGATCACTAACACAAATCAATTATGGGATATTGATTTGGATTGTGGGAACTCAATCAAAGTTAAAAAAAATTTAAGACCTTATCTAACATTGGTTATCATTTACAATGTTGTAGAATCAAAAGGCTATAAACAATTTAAACAACATCAAACTGCGATCTATTTTAGAAATGGACAGATTAAGAAAAAAATTCTTCAACAAGATGGGACTTAGTCTCAAGCTTAAAAGCAAACTTAAAGTCCCAAGGGCTATTAAAGGAAAACACACACTTATACCTAAAGATGAAGTAGGACTTACATCTAATGGTTAAATTTTTGTGACATTCAGACCTAAATCAAGTGAAGAGGGAAAAATTTACCACTTCATAAAGAAGAGAAACTTGTCACTCTACTTGAACAATGTGATTACACAAGAACACAATGTTGGACATTGGTGTGAAGATTGTTAGTAAAGACATTGTAGGTAATTATTAATATATCAGTTGTCTTTATTTTAACATGATAGATATGTAGTATCTTTTAAATTTAGGTTCATGCCTAATTGGGCCTAGTGCTAGTAAGAGTTTGTTAGTGTGAGTCCTAGCCCAAAATATTGTCTATAAACTACACTAAAAGTTGTCTTTCTATTATATATGTGCATAAAGATGGATGGAATTCGTTGAATTTATATCTCAATGCTTAAGATAAAATATATGTGCCATATGTTTGTAAGACATTTGAAGAGAGATATTATATTGTAAATATCCATATCCAATCACTATCATAGGAATAGTTAGTGAATCAATGCTAGCATGCTCTTTTTGACTTAGTGGATTTGGTCCTACATGACACAAGGACATTGAGTGCTAGCCATAAGTTTTGTGTGTATGTATGTCTAGAACATGGTATTTGGATTAGTTCTACATAATGAGAAAACTATATGGTCTGGAGTCATAAGTGGTTCTCATATTCAAATCTTACATCAGAGTTCTTAGACCTAAAATTTTTATAAAACTCTAGTTTTTTTACTATCTACTTTGACATACTCCTAATATGCTTTTAATAGGGTGAAAAATATGAATATGATTAGGTATTCACTAATTCATGTTGGAGAGCATAGAGAAGTGAAGGGATTATCCACTCTTAAGGAGAGAGAAAATGTCACTGACCACTTGATCAGTGAATTGGGAAGTGTATAGCCATACTCATATGAAATAATGTGTTTTCATTATTTATCTGGGAGTTTAGCATCACTAGAATATCAAGAAAAGAATTAATTTATATAAGGATGATCCAGTCCATGTTATATATTAATTCTAACATTTTAAGGCATGAGACTATGTGAGATTGCATATGGTTGGTAAATTCCAATTGCATTTTCATATAATTGTGTCTCTTTCTAAACCTATTGTTATAGATAAGTATTTGATTTTTTTATATAAAATCACAATATCCACTTATTTTATTTAATTATCCTAGTGAATTAAAGATCCAACCTAATTAGGTAGCCTTAATTTAGGACACTTTAATTAACAAGACTAAATTAAATAAAATTCTCCTCTTTCAAACACCATGGTCGTGTACCCTATCACTGGGCCTCACTGTCCGTTTTGATCATCCGTTTAGTCCTATAGGTCCATTTCAACTTGGCATTATGAAGTAAAACTTCATAAAGGTCAGACATACACTTAGAAAGTCATATAGACAATGGAAATAAAGTGAAAATGCTGTTGGCATTTAATTGACCTTATGTAATCTTACAAAGTCCCTTACCTTAAAATGTCATAATTACATAAGGCATGGCAAAGTCATCCTTATTATTTCAATTTCTTTTATGATATCCCAATTACATTGATCCCTTAGATAAATAATGTAACACATTAACATTTAGGTATGCATACCTTCTCATTTCATTCATCAAGTGGCCAATGACATTTTTCCTCTCCTCTAGAGTGGATAATCCCTTTACTTCTCTTATGCTCTCTAAGATGAATCAGTGCACACCTGACATACCCATGTTTATCACATATGTTAGAGGCATATTAGGCATATACGAAAGTATAAAACATATAGATTATTATAGAGAATTCAAGTCTAAAAACTATGATGTGAGACTTGCACAATAAGAACAGTTATGACTCAAAAGCATACAGTGCTCTCATTGCAGGTCTAATCCAAATACTATATCCGATATATGTATCCATGATTTTTGACCGTCACATTGTATCCTTGTGTTATATAGGATTGAACTCACTAAGTCAAGAGGATCATTCTAGTCTTATTCACATACTATTTCCATAGTAGTGATCGAGTAGGGATATTGAGAATACAACCTCTTGCTTGAAGATCCTACAGACATATGCCTCACATATGTTAGTTTAAACTTTGACATATGTATTCATGGAATTTCATCAATCCCTATGCACAAATATGATATAAGGGAAAAAGTATTGCCTTAATTGCGGTCATAGTCTAAAAATAGTTTTTTTGGATATGCTTACACTAACAATCTCCTACCAAATACTAGATCCAATGAAAGATATTTCATATCCTTTCATAGTAAAAAAGAGACAATTGACATGTCAATAATCAGTTACATAGTCTTTCCTATTAATCTTGTTTGATCTTGAATCTATCATTATAATTGACATGTCAATAATCAGTTACTAAGTCTGTGCATTGACCTCGTTAATGTCAGATGAAATTTCCAATGGAACTAGGATGATTTGTATCATTCCTAAATCAATATAAAATCCCTTAATCCAAAACTTCTTTTGACAACCATACTTTTTGTAATTTACTCTAATTCTATAGTTGATTTAGTTATACAGTTTACTTTTAAGAGTTTTCTATCGACTTATGAAACCTTTAGTATGGATATTTACTAACAATCTCTAATTTCACGATGCTTTTAAAGCTTGTGTATATTTAATGCTTATCATTAGTACAATCAATAACTAGCTTGATAGAGTCTATAGTAAATGCTCATTGACCTCAACACAAGTCATTCTTTTGATAAACTCAACTTTTGACACTAAAGATGAGCCTATCTTTGTCTTAATTCGATACATCAAGAACACGCTTACTACCTTAACTTAGTCTGAATAAACCAACACAATCTATCTTCATATATTAGGATACCTTGTACCATCTCGGTTTAACACAAGTAATTAATTGATTGAACACATCTGCACCATTACTTGATAGTAATGTTAGATTTTTTATCCAACTAATAAAGATATTATCAACATATGTGTGAAACACCATATTTTAGGTTTTGCTTTCTCATACATGCAATGTCTATCCTTACTTTTATTGAAGCTAGCTCAAATGACTGCTTTTTTGAATTTAGGATTCAAATTATGTAATACTTACTTTAATCCTTAACATTTTCTTGCCATTTTAGATCACTTTTGTAATAAATTTTGTTGCACAACTCTTTTGTGAACATAATCTTATTTCTAATCGTTCCTTTCTTTAGAAATTTATGATACTTAAATCTAGCTGCTATTATTCCTTTTGAATAGATGATTTCCCAATGAAGAAAATAGTTTTTATAAGCAACAAATCTATTTTGTTCTCAATTTAAGTTTAGAAACATCTCACTAAACAAGCAGACAATGGAATTAAACTCTTGCATACTCACTAGTTAACTACTTAACTTGTGACATAATACCTTTATCCTTGAACAACATAGAGTTTATGGTTTCACCATATCTCTCTTTTGGTTTTCAACCACTTTTGATTGGAGTAAAATTAAAGCCTTTTTGTGCAACAGTCCACCTCAATTTAGGAAGACTATTTGATTTATCATTAAATATGCTATATAATTGTTTTCATCCTTTGGACACATAACTCAAATGACTATGTTCTAAGATAAATGAGTTGTAAGGTTAACCATACTTTTATGATTTTTAAAGGTTGGTTCAATATATATAACCCCCTAACTAATTACTATATTGACAATGTGATTTGACCTTTCTATTCACTCATAATATGGAACATTTAAAAATTTTTCAATGTGGTCGTACTTTTCTAGAAATCATGTAAAAATCATATGTCATGTATGCACACCATAGTATACAGCCCATAAAATGTCCTATCCTGATTACCATATTAATCACTTACTAATTAATCTTATTACTATAAGTGTACGTATACTTTAAAAATTTTCTTATAATATATATGTAATTCGTTAACATTAACCTTTGTTCATCTTCTTCTAATCTTATTAATCATACATACAACTGTATTGTATCTTCAGTTTATAGTTCATCCATTATATACTCAGACTATATATCGTAATAGCTAACACATCCATGGATTAAGCTTTGTGTTAATCTAAAACACCCTTTATTCTTTATTATACAAGTTCATACTTTAAGTAAAACTGCTATGTAATGGCTATAATCTCGGCATACCAATCAATACCTATTACAATCCTGCAGATCAATTTCAATCATATTAATAGTTCTCAGGCATATATTAACTCATTTAACAACATACAACTCAAAACAAGAACAAACTCATATATATATATATATATATATATATATATATATATATAGAATAACCATCTCAATAAAGACATATTCGTATCAATCCATAATCAAAACACAAAGAATGCACAGGAAAAACATGCAACAACACTTAAAACATCCTAGTCCCAACTCTGATGTGGGGAGAGAAAATAGTCTGGGAGTAATAGTCGACGTACTTGTAAACTATATATGACAGCTCAGTTCTTTACTGGTTTCTAAAACCAAAAATTGCAGTTGCATGAGTTGCGAGCTCAGTGAATAATCTTTTAATTAAAGTAATATATCAAAACATTTTCATATCACTTATAAACTTCGCATAAAAAACATAATCAAATCTATAATGGTATCGTTCTTATAAAACTCTGTAATCCTATAAAACCAAAGTTGTGAAACTATACACCAAAAGTTGTATTCCTGTACAGCTGAAGCTGTTATCAGTACTGATATCCTGTACAGCCGAAGTTGTTAACCTGTAAACACCGTATATATCAAGCATATATAAATCATATTATACCGCGTTCACGTACCTGTTAGCTTTTCATATCTTGCACCTGTTCACTCTTCATTCCATTTTCATATTTTACTTTACACTTTCTTATTCATTTATTACTCAATTTCAATCAAGTTGGCCACATATTAATGCATCTCACAATCAATCATATAACCAGTATTTAAGTAAGTAGATTACTCACCTGTCAACGAAAATACTTGGACCTCTGCGTGCTCTGGTC
>CANYCX012192712.1:0-12488 GCA_948193385.1 Breynia disticha f. nivosa | reverse complement strand
TGTGTACATATATATATGTATATATATATATATGTATATATATATATATATGTATATATGTATATATATATATATATATATGTATATATATATATATATATATATATATATATGTGTATATATATATGTATATATATATATATATATATATATGTTTATGAGATTGGTGTATGTTAACTGACCTGTATGTTTTTATTATTAAATATTGTTTTATTTTATTTTAAATTAAAAATTTGATTTCTGGGTTTAGATATCATTTGTAGGAGGGAAGTATACGCAGATGATATTTAAATTTGGGGGTCACAACAAATCTATCATTTTCAGTAATTATTCAACCCTTAAACTTCATCCAAACTCAATCATAAACTCAAAATCAACCATTTGTAAACATAATCATACCTTCACTTTTGATGAACTTTCCTCCCAATTTTTCTCCAGAACTCTCCACCAAAACTCTCCAAATTTCTTTCTCTCTTGCCTTACACCTTACCTTATCTGTCCTTAGCATAATTTTTTGCTGGAAGTGGCCATTAATAATGGGATTAAGGCCTCCCTTAAATCCCGAAAGTATGTTTCTATTATTTTTTTCTGTCAATTCATAAAGTACGCGGGGTGGCGGTCAACTACACGTAGTCGCAGCGACACCGCACTTTTGAGTACGCGGGGTGGCAACAACACCGCGTTCTCCCATCCTACTGCGCATACTCAAGAAATCCGAATTTTTATTTATTCTTTTCATTTTTTTTATCTTCCGTCAATCTTAAATCATCCGTCCGTAATTATTTTCTTAACAATTCAATGTTAATTTCGCGTTATTTTATCAACGGAAAATTTTCAGAATGTTACAATATATCCTATTCGGCCAGTGACCCACTGACTGAACTAGTGACCCGATTCTCTGTTCGAATTGGTGACTGGGTCGGATTATTAAAACACTGATTGCAAATCATATATATTTTCTACAGGAAAAAATAGTATGTTAAATGTTAAATACAAGAAAAATGAAAAAAAATGCACAGCATAAAAACATATTAAATTTTGGAGAGTAAAAACTAGATTTATTGTTTTACTGCATGAAATTTGGGTCTTGGATTAATCGATTAGACCATTATTCTCTACACCTATTATAATACACTCTTACTTAATTATTTCAATGGATATGATTGTTTTACCAAAATCTGATGGTTGAAAATGAATGCCTCATTGACTCCCCAAAAAGTGAAGTCCTCATTGTAAAAGTCCCCAAAAAGTGAGTGTTATTTAGTTTCCAGCACACATGTCTTTTCTTTTCTCCGTTCTCTTTCTCCATATCTTTTATTTACTTTCGTTTGTGTCTTTCTATTTCTCCTCTTTTTTTACTTTTTTGTTTCACATTTTCATTTTTCTCCCTTGATTTTGTCATCTTTCTTAGTTTTCATAGCAAAATCTTGTCAAAAAAAACTCAAAATAAGACACTGACATTATGAACAATTGTTAGATCGTAAATTTATTGTTTAAAGTGAGAAATTGTCATCTAAGTCTACTAAAAATGGTGAAGTTTTGAGGAATTTTTTTGCTTAAACAGTTAATTTTTTTACCTTTTTTGTTTTAATTTTTGTATATTTATTTTGGCATAATTTTTTTTTGTATAGTCAAAATCAACTAACAAAGGTTCAAGATATTCTCTTAAGTGTGTGTCTAAAAGTCTTCGCAAATCTACTAAGGTAAGTGTGTATATTTTTTTAGTGGAAATTTAATATTGTTTGTGTATACTTTGATTTCTTTTTCCTAAAATATAATTTTTTTCATATTTTTAGTGGAGATTTAATATTGCTAGTGTATATGTTAATATTATGTTTTTTGATGTTATATAAACTTTATGTAAACATATTTTCTGCTTTTTTTGGATCTTAAATAAACCTTATGTACACTTTATCTTCATCTGCAATATATTGTGATTTTTGTGTTACTATTGATATTATGTTTTTTAATGATTTTTTAGTTCTATGTCAATAGGAATATTTCCTTTTTTGAATGATGTTTTGTGTTAGTATTGATTAATATAATATTTTTCATGTTAAATGTAATATATTTAACATTTATATTTTTTTCAAAGTTAGTAATGTTAATGTTTATCTTAATATAAACTTAATATGAGCTATATGCAAACCATATATATATTTAATTTTTTTCTATGTTTCTGTAGTTAGTATAAGATTAATATAAACTTGATTTACTAGTTGTTTGTTACTATATTCTGCTTGTTTTAATAGTTTGATATAAACTATATAAAAAGATATAATGTAAGTTGCATGATTTCATAATATATACTAAATTTTTATTATGTTTTAATATAAACTTGATGTCTAATAGTTCTCTATTATGATGTTTTTATGTTTTAATATAAACTACATGTAAACCAAATATGCATTTAGCAATCAATATTGTTTTCCTTAGTATTTTTTACTTGTTATCTCTGTATTGTTTAAGTTACTATAAACTTGATGACTATTGGTTATTTGTTCCAATGTTCTTTTGTTTTATGTTTTTAGTATAAATTATGTGTAAATTGCATATATATTTTGATAATTAATATTGTTTCTTTTGAAGTTTGAATTAGCTATATTTTAATATAAAAATTATACAAAGTTTTTTTACATATTTTTATTATGTATTCTTTAAGTTACTATAAGTTTTATATAAATTTGATTTTTACTTGTTATTTATTCTAAATTTTCTGTGTATTTTTACCGTGTATTTTTTAAGTTACAATAAATTTAATATAAACTTGATGTGTACAAGTTTTCTGATCTAATATTTTTGTATATCATTCTAATATGAGTGAGTCTCCTATTTTCAACCATTTCACTGTTTTTCTTCTCATATAATTTATGAGCCTGTTGATTTAGTTCTTACCATAATAAAAAAGAATTAAGTAATAGGCAACTAAAAATATTTAGACAGTCAATTTTTAGAAATTTTTTTAATCTAAAACTTGTTACTTTATATTTTCAATTCATTCACAATTTACTTCATTAGGAAGTAAAGCTAAAAAATTTTCTTGAATTGTGGATTGGGCATTGAAAAAGAATTGTGAGATTTAGAGTTGGTGAATTTTGGTTGATAACTAGTTTAGATGTTAATACTATTGTTGTTTGCTATAGGGAAATTCTTGAAGAAATAGCAGCAGTAAAAATGTTACTACCACATAGAAAAAAGCAGTTGTGAAGACAAAAAAAATATTTGAAGCAAAATATGAATATATATAATCTGCACTTATCATCCCACAATAAGACACAACTAAGGCCACTCAAGCTTGTAATTTGTACAGCTTCATACGATATGCAAACTAAGAAGTTAGATGTGCAATATATTTGGTTTTTAATAATTGTGCAAATAAAAAGGTAAAGGTGAGTATATATGTCATTAGCCCTTCATTATATATTACATTTTATTTTTTATTTACAGTAATATAACTGTTTCAAAATTTTTACAAAGTTGTATGTTTTACTTTTTTAATTGCATTTTGTGCGGAATAGACCTTTTTATAGGTTTAAACTAAATATAAACTTTATATATAGATTTAAACATTTTTATATACAAATTTATATCTATTTTTTATATATTTAAACTAAATATAAATTTTTAATTTGATATATAATAAACGATCATGTCTTTTTATGAATTTTTTAAAAATTTATATAAATTTTTTATCATTTAAAACTAAATATAAATTTTATATAAACTTTATATGTTTTAGAACTGAGGTACATTTACAATTTAAGAAGTAAAAATACAAATAATTTTAAATTTTAACTAATTTACAAATAAATACTAAAAGTAGAGTATATATGAAATCAACCCTTAATTAATCTTGGCAAATTCGCTCTCTTCGGTAACATTAATTACTATGCGAGTTAATTTGAAAAAAAAAACCTTTCGGATTACTGTACAAGTTAATATATATTTTTCTATATATCATGAATATTAACTATTAATCTTAGTTAAAACACAAACTATATATATATGCTTTCTATATTCTTGTCTTTATTTTTTCATATTAATAAATATGTATTTATTTTTATATACTTATATCATATATAAATTTGTTTTTTATTTAATATTTATAAACTTATTAATTTTAATTCTTAAAGAATTAATAATAATTTTAAAAAAACCAATATTTTTTTAAAATTCTTGAAGAATCATATATTTATACTTTGTGTTAAATATTAAACATTATAATAATTTAGTATCATTAAATTAAAAGTTCTTAAAGAACTATATCTTATATTTTGTATTTCTTTTAGTTTTCAAGGAACTAAATATTTTAATAATCTTAGTATTTATATTAAAGGTTCTTGGAGAAATATAAGATATTATTTTTCTATTAGCATTAACTATTTTTTTATTTTTTTAAAGATACTATGAATTTCAATCAATCATTAGCAGTAAATAATAATAATAATAATAATAATAATAATAATAATAATAATAATAATAATTTGTATGTTGCGGATTATGCAGCTACACACACTATACTAAAAGACAAGAAATATTTCTCTCAACTAAAAATGAGAGAAGCTTATATGCATACAATATATGATAGTAAAAAAAATAATTGAAGGCTATGGACGAGCTAATATATCACGTCTTGGAGAAATACAATTTTTTATTCAAAATGCATTGTTCTCTCCAAATCACGTCAAAATTTATTGAGCTTGAAATACATTCGCCATAATGTTTATCGTGTCGTGACAACAAATGAGCGAAATTAAGAATATCTCTATATCACAAAATTAGAAATGTAAAAGAAATATGTATCAGAGCAATTACATACAATCTCCTTTAGATTATATTCCACATACATATGCATGTATGAAACAAATGCAATAGTAAACACAAAATTTAATAATTTAAATACATTCTGTACTTGGCACAATCAATTGGGTCATTTTAAAACCCAATTACACGAAAAATTATTGAAAGTTCATATAGACATTTTTTAAAGAACCAAAATTTGTTCAGTTTTATGATATCTGAATTTGACAATAGCATGCAATATTCATTACCCATTTGATATTCTTTTATTCTTTAGTCTATATTATGGTAACATATGTATTCGAGAATTTACATATTATTTGAGTCCTTATATCACATAGAAGATACTTGACTTTTTTAAGTGAATTGGATGTATGCACTTGGACTTCTTAAGATTCAGAAAGTTGTAGACTAGACTATGGATATTTACAATTTGAGAGTGTTATTACTTTTATGTTAAACTATCTTTCATTGAGTAAAACTTTACAAATCGAACATTTTTTTTATGAAGGGAAGATACATAAAAAAACATAGAACCAAACATATTTCTCCAAAATTCTTCTTAATAGATGATCTTTAGAAGCAAGGAGTTGTAGATGTTCATCAAAATCTTTCATCAATAATCCAACAGATTTGTTCACAAAATCACTTCCTACCACTACTTTCAAGAAATTAGTTCACAAAATTGGCATGTGTCGACTTAGAAATATTTGATAGAAGTCACGTATGCATAAGAGAATACTCTTTTATTTTCTTAGCTAAGGTTTTGTCCCACTGGTTTTTCTTAGCAAGATTTTTAACAAGACAGTATTAAAGTACATATTTTTAGACATCAAAGGGGGTGTTATGATAATATTAAAATTTAGATGTGTAACTTTATCCATAGCTCTATTGAAATTTTATTTCTACTTCTATAGAATATTATCTCATTGTAAAATAAGAGGTCATATTTAATAAAAATAACACAATTCTATTCTCCTCATATTATTTACAACAATACTATCTTTTTAATTGTACTATATAATTTGTTATTCATTTTTCTTTCCTAAAATAAACTTTCATGTTTTATTAAAAAGCCAGCCATTACAGAACTTAAGTTTCTTGGGCTTTTGATTTTTTTTTTGTTACTCGATTAGGTTATATTGTTATTTTGTTTTGATTTGTTGGATTTGGCTATGTAATTTTGATTTTAGAAGTTTGATCAATAATTATTGATATGAATCAAACAAATTAATTTTGGGGGAACAAAAATTCTAGTGCTCAAAATTCAATTTGTAGAATTTCTTAAATTCTTAATAATTAATTGAAGCTTTGATTCCTTAAAAATATTTTATTTTCAAAAAAAAATATTAGTTGAATTATTTTTTCTTAATAAAACAAAGACCTAAAATTTGAATTTTTAATTTGTTATAACTGAGTTCAATTCCAAATGATGCATGATTTGAACTCTAGCTTATTTGTTCTTTCGTCAATATATATTCTTTTTATTTATGCAGTTGAATATTATTTGTTCATTTATCAACTTGTGTGTTTAGATTTTCGTAATCAACTTTACATTTATATAATTATATTTCATTTTTATTAGATTTACTTGTAAAAAAAAATAATTTTTATTATTTGCTTAAATTTAGTGTGTTCATTGATATTTAGATGTGCCCTTTATTCAGTATTTATTGTAATTTTCATATTGTCATTTCTCTAAATAACAAAGAAAACAAAGGAATGCTTTGCTTGATTTTACTTTCTTGGTTTTTAGAGTGAACATAATATAAAGTGTCGATGACTTTCATATACCTATATTTCTTACCAACATCACAAAATAAAGTGGAAAACAAGACATCATCATTTCTTCTAAGAAAGTGATCGTTATTTACATTCTAATATATATTCAGTCCCCACCTCTCAGTAACCCACTTCCACCTCCCCATTTTTCATCATTAATTCCCTCTAATTAGCTGTATGTTTTTCGATTTTCGGTCACAATGTTTTTCTAATTTTTACAGAATAACTTTTTTTAAAAAAAAAAATTATTTTACTTCGAACAAATGGAGCCTAAAACTACCTCTCCTTACTACAAATAAACCTGAGATCAGTTTTGTACATCCAAATACATAAGTTTTTCTCAGAAATTATCTCATGATATGTTAAAATGAGAATTTTGGTTTTTCCTTTTAAAAATTGGCATCATTAGAAACTCCAAAAAAGAAATGCAACTTTAGGTTGGGTTTTATAAGATGCTGAATTTGTCCAAAAGTGAAATCCATCATCATATGTGAGCAGTATTGCACAATTGACCAGAATAAAGTTGTCGTGATGAGTTTGAAACATTTATGTTGAATGGTCATATATATATGAGTCATGATATCGTTATTGGGTCCACCTTTTGACATCCTAATGAGGATCTTAGCTTTTTAATCACCCTCTAATTAATTGTGTATGTTAATTATACCATCGACAATTATGTATATGTTATACATCAGCATATCATTCTTCTTTTGACTTAATAAGTGCATTATTGTTGTTAAATTCAAGTGTATTATGGATTGGAGAGCTGCAAACTAAAAGCAGATTAATGAAGCAATCTGTGCACACTAGCACCTTACTTTTCTTTTTTTGTTTCATTTTTCCACACCTTGAAGTATGAGGAGATAATTTTTTTTTTTAATTTTGTAATGGCTCAACACTATAAGACAAATGATATTTTTGAGGCAGTACAGTTTTAAAATTCAACCCTATTTATTTAGATAATGAGAATATATTGGACAGACTTAAAAAACTTCCCTTTTGTTGTAAATGAACTGCTCAAATTTAAGAATTTATCATTTGTCATATTAATTTTGATAAAGAATGGGTTCAAGCCCACAAAATCGGTTAAATTCATTGAAGCTCGTAAATATTAAACAAGGTTAATGATAACGGTCATTAATAGAAAGACGTTACAGACGTTATATCATTAATAAGAAAACGTTACCAAAATTAATAAAAGACGTTATAAATGTTATATTGAAATATACTATTTATTACACATACTTTATATAAAGAGATTCAGAGTACTTTCAAAGGTTTGTTCTTATTACCCAAAATAAATACAAAAATTATTATTTAAATACCAACTTGAGCGTCAAAGCGCGTCTAGGGGACAAGCCCCGACCTCAGATCAAATTCTATTCAACAAATTTGAACATAAAAAAGTACTTGACTGAAATAAATAAAATTAAAATATTAAAACGAGAAATTGAATTAATAACTAATTTTTTTTTAAAAAAAAGACTATAAACAATATGTAATATATTACATATTTTAAAAAAATTAAATTAAATAAGTTAACTTATTTTCGAAGTTGAATGGTCAAAAAAAGTATCATTGGATTGAATAAAAAAGATTAGATATCCAGATCTTCATCAAAATCACTTCTATAGAGTTCCAATTTTTGTATTGTAGATATATATCCTTCATGTATTGGAAGCTCATTAATATCCATATAGCATTTACGAGCACTTGTGGAGTGCATATCTTTATGTTTTATTTTGCCTTTCTATGGTATACTTACAAGAAGAACTTGAGCATTAGTAACATTTTTTTTCTTCTATAGGATCTTCACTTTAAGTCGATCACAAGTGTCTATTTACTTTTGGTTTGTGGATCTTCATTTTCCTCGGACATTAATGAGCAAACCAAAACTGCCCTATTAATCTTGGAACGACTACACTAAGAATGGTTGTTGGTTGGTTCAAAAACCGCCCTAACAAAAAACAGCGACGATCAAAACCGCCCATAAATGCACAAAAATCCCGTAAATAGTGTGTTTTATAGTGGAAACTATAAAATCTACGAGAAGAAAAGATGATGCACGTTTACCATCATGTAACGTGTTGAAGGAGCTAGTAAAAATGTGTTGACAATATCATGTGACCGAAAGTTATGAAGAATAAGAGACATGCAAGTATTTCATATTGGTTCATTGTCATGATTAAAGGCAACATTTCGGTCCTCTGGGCATACATACTCTTACACTAAATATACTTCTAAACCATTCCAAGTATGGGATGCGAGTGCGAGGGATGTGTGAGATGTTCACCCATCTTCTATCACAAGTAACTCGTACTAAATCTTCGTTCGTGGGTTCAATAGTAAAAAAATCAATCAGCACACTGAGGGCGTGGAGTTCAATATCTGTCTCTTTAACGGCGTTAGAATAGACATATATATTATGACTTACTTATTCACCAGATCTCTTTAAGATCACTATCTGTCGTTAATTCGTAGGTTAACTCTATACTTTTTTAAAAAAATTTTGTAGAAAAAAAGCTCTCGTTAAGCTACCGACCCAATTTCCGTGCCTTGGTTAGGTTTTTGTTGTTTCTTCTTCGTATAAAACCTTGGTGAAATCAAATTCAATTATTCTCATCTTCTCTTAAACATAGACACACTAAAAATTTTATAATTTTTTAAAAAATAATAATTGCAGTACAAAATTAATTAAATTATTTGTTATACTTATTGTATACTTAAAATATTTTCATTGACAAACACTTAATTAAAAAGTTTGTTTCATATAAATGAGAGTAAAAATGCTAATATATTTATCATAAACGAGTTAAAAAGGACAAATATGCTTATATAGTAAGACACTATATTGAAAAAGTGTACTTTTCTTTAAGGTACAACTTAAATTAATTGCCTCTAATTAACTATTTAAAGATATTTTGTGAGAAAAAAAATTGTCATTTGAATATAAATAAGAAAGATAATTCTTTTTATACAGTAATTAAAAACTGAACTGAATAACAAATATGTTTTGAAAAACTCATGGCTGGACATGAGTTCAAACAAGTGCACTTCTACTATTATTAACATTGGCTCTAATACTATAAGTAGAAGGGAACACAATTAATTATCAAATTGCATTTTATAAAAGGAGATTGTCACTTAATAAAAATCAACTTTTCCTTAAATAATGTTGGATACATGACAAATATACCACTCGCATTTTCTGTTTTATTGAATATTTTGTTTTACTTTTCAAATGATTCGAAGAAAATTGTCCGAATTTTAAAGATTAATTTAGAAAATAATAGTTGTGATATTGTTTACGCTAGAGATGGAGACAAATTATGTGGATAAATAATTAGGGTATTATTTAGTGCCATTTTGCATTTTTTTTATGGATTTTATTTGGTGGGTATAAATAACTTCGTTTTATGGCAAGAATAATTTGAGTGTTTTAATGTTATTCTTACGTATTGTTTAGAAGTTGAGGTTAAGGTTTTATATACCTTCTTCTCTCAAATTATGAGATGCCCTTTAAAGAAAACTGTAAGAGTCTATGAGTGCAAAGTTGAGAATTTCTTAGTGGTTGATCTTAGTGCGTAAATTAAGAAGCCTCTTAACCTCAACTAGAATGTTATTTTAGTGTCATTCTCCTACATTGTCCAAGAGTCAACGTCAAAACTTGTTTATATACATATTCCTCGCTCAAACCACTGAGACACTTTTTTCAAGACAAAACCGTGAAGATTCATGGTCCAAAACTGGACAGTTCTTTAGAGGTCAAGCCTAACTCGTAAATACGGGCTACATCAGGGACTTTAACATAAAGATATTGGTGAGCCAAATTTTAATGGCATATTAACAGAAAGTTCTGCCATAAATAACATATGTTAAGAGCTAAAAAGTTACCGCGGGTAAACTTATCAAACTAATATTTTTCACTGAAATTATCTATTTTTTAAGAAACATAAACCATAATCTGCCGCGTGCAAACAGAAGCAAAGTCCCAATTTATTTAACGAGGATATTATTTCTCAATATATATGAAGTCATCTCTCATGTTATGAGACACAAAAGTAAGTCAAACCAAATTAACAAAATGAAGGAAAATTCCATGAAAAAATAACACTCACGAGCCAAAGATAGCTAAAGTTCTGAGGAAGCTTTGGGAGCATTCACTTTCAGATTAGGAAATCCAACATCTCTCTCTCTCTCTCTCTCTTGGTTTGTGTATCTGAGAGGCTTTACACGACTGAAATTAGGCTCTGAAATCAGTGAACAAAAGAGAAAGTAATGTTTTATTTCCAAATAAACACTCTCTCCGTATAACACTCTCTGAAACTAACCTGTTTTTCCATTAAAAACCAGGCATCAAAATCCATGCATTTTGACCTCTCACCCTCCACACATTGACTTCTCCTCAGCTTCAAACTCCTATGCTTACAAACTTCCAAAAAGTTTCTTCCATTTATTTTCTCAAACCCAAGAAAACAAGCCTTCAAAATACTCCCCTCGGCAATAATAAAACAAGTCAAAACACTTGAAAAGTAGTGACCAATTCCCATGCCATGATGAACCAAGAGATGAGTTTCAGAAGAAGAATAAGAGAGCTGTTATGCATATATATTCTTGTTTTGTTGCTTATAGTTCCACAGTTTCAGACCATTCCTTCATGTTTTGCTCTTGGTAATGGAAAGTTTAATGGATTCAGAGGTACTGGTACGAGTGTTTCAAGGAGTAGTCATGGTGGTTTCAAGGGAACTAGAGAAGATAAAGAAAATGGTGGTGATGAAATATTTGGTGGTGAGAAAAGGAAAGTTTATACAGGTCCTAATCCTCTACACAACAGATAAGTTCAAGAGCCATCACCATGCTTGAATTCTGCTTCTCAGCTATGAGAATATTTTTGTGTATTTCCTTCATTTTATTAATTTCTACTTTCCATTCCGATTATCAGTTCTTTTGTTTTTTCCCATTTTATGAGCAGTACTTTTGCTCAAAGCTTTTGCTGGACTATATAAATGTAAATGAATACTTTAGGTTTGAGATTTTGATTGAGAAAATATGATTATATTTTTGTTAAAATGATAATTTGTAAAGGAAGAAAAACCACATATTCTCTGTCAATATTTTAATTTATAAGCTCTACAATTGTTTTCTCAGTTTCAAGCTTCCGGTGATTTCATATTTACAACGTATGCGTCGACATTTAAAGTTTTAAAACGGTAAAATTATCAATCTGAACAAGTAAATGCATATGTTTACAACGAATGCGTCAACATTTAAAGTTTTAAAACAGTAAAATAATCAATCTAACCGAGTAAATACATCTATAAATTCTTGCGTTTTAGATCTTAAACGCAAAAGTAAACCAAAGACAGCATTACTCTTCTTCCATGGTTTAAAATGTGTTAGAGTTGGTGATGCAGGGACATTATTACCATTGATGCAGTTGTTGGTGTTATAAATTGGGATCTGCTTTTGATGATTTGCTCTTGGTTGGTGAAGTTAAATTTTATTGTAACTTTAGTTGCTCCAATTAGAATGAATAGGGTTACACCTAATTTGTGTCAATTCCAGTCCTCACAGAAGCAGAAAATTGTGTCCATTAAGCAGACAGCAATAATAAATGAGTTTTATCTGCATCTGCATGCTCGTATTCTTGTACACTCAGAATTACTACTATATTAAAACGAATTTATTACAAAATCTGCAAGTCCAGTGAGCCTGTTTACAATACCATAAAATATCAATGTTGATTTGTTGTAATATATTTATCACTTTACAAAAATAATTTTTTTATATTATTCTTAGAATCTAATTTAATTTATATTCCTTTTATTCTTTCAAGTTTATTGCTATTTTGTCTAAATACCCTTCAATTATCTCAATTAATTCTTTTTCTCCACTCTCTTTTT
>CANYCX012192293.1:0-10942 GCA_948193385.1 Breynia disticha f. nivosa | reverse complement strand
CGTCTCTTTGTAATTTTTTGATATCTTCATAAAACTTGGTGTGGGATGTTCTTTTAGATCATTACTAATACAGCTGAAATTTCTGGACGATTTTAGTATTATCATATGCCATTTTTTCCTAAATGAATCTCATTAATTCGTATGATTCGTATCGTATATGACCTCACAAAACATGTTATCATTTCAGAAATTCACATCTCTGCAATCAGACACAATGTAAACCATTAACACATCCACGAGACATTCATTTCATCTAATTCTCAAACACAGAGAAGAGACCAATTTCATAAAATTTAAGGCTACATTTTTAATTCAGACCAACTTGAAACTAATCATTTTCAAGCTAAAACCAAGGCCGAAACAACTGAAATCTAATAGAAATTGGAAATAGTACGAGTTCATATATTCTTTAGATTTGCAATAAAGCCTTCAAGATCTTCCTGTCTAGCATTGAAGAGACCTGAGAAGGTAAAAATAAGCATCAGAAGGTTTAAATAAAGTGGGCAGCAATTACCTGAAAATCATATCCTCGTATGTGAGTAAACACAACTCTTATGAAGATTGTACCCTTGCTTTGAAAATCATCTTTGCTTGGTTCATATATTCTTTTTGTTCTGACGCATTCTGCATCTTCCTTCGTTCTGCTCCTCAATTTCTCCATCTTTTTGCGAAGTTCCAACATAGTACTCATCATTTCTACAGGAAGAAAATTATTGACAATTAGAGGTGGCACATTATAGCTAAAGTAATTATGTCAATACAACATTAAGTTTGAACCACCACAGAAAAATAATCAAGTCATTCACAAGACAAAATACAGAAGAAGCACAAATCATACAACCAGGTAAGTGAAAAAGAAGCAGAATACAATAGAACTCCAAATGGTTTTATATGTAGCCAGAAAATACGCTGGTCGAATACCAAGGGACAAGGAGCAATAATCATTAACGGATATGCAATACGCAGGTTGTTATTTAGAATTTCAATGCCTCAAATTTACTTTAAAAAAAGATAAAATCCTCAGATACCTTATTGTTTTGAATTAGATTGTTGCTCATCATAAAACTACCTTCCTTGAAGGGCATTCTATCACTGTACCTTGAAACATTTCATTAGCATTGTTTTGCTCGTACAGTCGCAAAGCATCAGCAGCCGCCGCAACGAAACCATCACTGACGGTAAGCTTCCTCTCCAGTGCTTGGAGCTCATGATTCAGCTCAGCAGATTCTTTCCCTACCTGCAGAATGGATGGAAAACATGAAAAAAAAAAAGCAGAAAAAAAATATATGCAGGGCAGAGAGGGACGTAAAATCAAATAAAGCTGTTATATTGGCAACTAGAAAATTCTTCTTACTGCACTAAGCCTGTTTCTCAGAGAATCCAACTCCGCATCCAACTCGGATTCAGAGACCAGATCTAGGGGCATTAAGTTTTCATCAGTCAGTTCCTTCTGCAAAAAGAAAAAAAGTGTACATATTATAAATCAACAAGCCATAACCATAGAAATGCAGTAATTCAAATTCCATTGTTGCTTGTCCCAAATTTAGTGTAAATACATGCTTCCAAGAAGACATGCATGCAGACATACAAATGAAATTTTAAATATTAAATAGAAGAAACCTACAAGAATATATTTCTCAAACTTCAAATACTTCATCAAACATTTAGATAACTGACAGCAGAACCTCAGTTATTACAGCTATTATGTACCAAATGTTGCTTCATTAGCAATTATTGAGAATCTACTATAGCTTACAATCATAATTTCAGCCAATAAAACTAGCATCTGATAGAAGAACTTTATCAAGAATTAGTAACTACAGAGTGACAATGTGAAAAGAAAAAGATAAAAAAAAAATCAAAACAAAATCACATCAGATGAAATTAGACAATTCTTTTCCATTTATTCTATGCATCTTCAAACCTCAACCTCAAAGCCCTTTCCAATAATTTCAGCATTTCTGACTTATAATTAAAGTTTGGACTACATTAAAAAGGTTTCCGCAATCCAATAAAAATGCAAACGTTGAATGAAGACCCAGAAAGAACCCACTCAAAGAAATGAAACATTAATCAAGCATATTGAACAACTGGAAAGCTCCATAAAAGCACTACTCATCACAAATTTGCAACAAAAAAATCAACCTTTTTTTTACTAGAAAATTGAACTCACATTTTGTGGCAATGACAAGCCTTTAGGAACTGCAAAACAATGGTGAAGACAGTACTTTTCCCACATATCCAATTGAGTATCCAACTCCAATTGCATTACATTGTGAATCCACTCAATGCCCTATTCACAGAATAAAAAATAAATCAACACTGTACTACAAAAACAAGACAAATTACATTTCATAACGAAACCCATAATTAAAAAAAAGGAGGAAAAAAAACAGATTTAGACCTTTTTGAGCTGCTGGGTTCTACCAGTGGCCTCAGCATTTACAATATTCGAAGCTTCCCTGCAGAAAGAAGAGAAATTACAAAATTAGAGAGCTAAAAATGGAAATTAACATGTGGGTGCGAATATAATTACGCAAAATAGAAAAGAAAATATGCATAGCAAATTGTACGTACTGGTGGAAGAAGTGGAATGCTTCAAGGAGCATGTCGTCGACGGTGTTGAGGGTTTCATTGATGAAAAGTTGTGGGTTGAGGTTGAGTGAGTCGAATATTGATGCGGCGTCGTTCTGGTCCATTGGAAATTGGATTGAAGAGAATTCTAATTAGCCCGCCAAAAATGTGTGCTTTTTGCTGTCGTAAGATTCAATTTGAGAAATGACTTCTTTTCAGTTTCCATTGGGATAAATGTTAGCCACTAATACTTTGCCACGTACCATTTTCCAAACACTCTTTAGAGGGAGAATTGCATACTGCTCTCCAAGGTTATACCATATAGTACAATTTCTCCTTTCTTATTAAAAATTGTTGTTTAGGTCCCTAGAAACGGATTTTGAGTTTAGGGTTTTGTTCGCATTTAAATTCCTAAACTGCTTGGCATAACTGAACCTTTTGTAACTATATATCGTCAAACGAAAAAGCACGTTAAGGATTCATATTTAGATTAAAACAACTACAAATCTAAAAGCATCTACAATCGTACATTTTATAAGAAGTTTGACCATGTAATGCCAGCACTCAATTAACTTCTCATCTATTAAATTCTTTCTCTACATCATAACCCTCTCATTGCATTTTATTCCAGAATTCATTATAATTTATTTAAAAATAAAAAATTACACACTTAAAATTCATTTAAGTGAGGTCCACATTAACCGTTTCACCAAAGTGAAACGGTTGATGATGGCCAACTCTCCTTCCACGTGAGGGGTATAAACCCCCACCTTGAATGACCGAACATTACCGAAAAATCGATAGAAAAGTGTCAAGTTAGAGTAACCAAATAACTACGTTTTAGCAAAATGGGACGAAATCGTGTAACGTATCAAACTTTAGGGAGGTGATTCGCCAAAGTAAAAAAAAAAAATCCAACACACCCCAAAGTCACCGACCAAGTGTTTTTCCGCATACAGAGATACGAAGCCCCAACTCTTTGAGCTCCACCAAAAATCTACATTTTTTGGGAAATTATTTGTGTTTGTCATGACCAAACTCTTGTCAAAACTGAAAAACACAGCTGATAAGGCCAGAGACATAGTTTTATCCGTTAACATTACCAACTCTTTCTTCACTTCTTGTTTTAGGCTTCACTCAACCATGGTGGAACAACAACCCACCTCTTCCCCTAAAGTTCAGGCTCTTTATGATTTCTGTAAACAAACACTTACACCTTCAGGGTTTCCTCCTAATTCTTCTGGTGCCATCCAAAAGCTTTATTCTCTATTGGGTATTTTTCATATTCTTGTTATGTTTTTATGAAGTGAAAATGCTGTCTTGTGTTGTTTGCTGAAGTAAATGTGTGAACTTTATGAATTGTGGTTGGAGTTTGGATTGATTTTGAATTGGGTTATGTGAGTTATGCTTAGGGTGATTTGGGTTTGCTTTGTTTCGAAGCTGTAACTTAAAAGATCGAATCTTTTGAGCTGTTGGAATCTGTGTGACTGTGTTATTGATTCCTCGAATATATGGTGTATCATTTAGTGGTAGGCTTGTTTAAAAGGTGGCTTTTTATTGCTTTCTGACGAAATTTGACCATTTCAGCGGCTCCAGCAGCTATTGGATATGGATAATCTAAGAATTCTGATAGATGATGTCATTTCACCTTTTATTCTTTTTTAACTAAGCTTTGGACTAGCCAATGCAGAATTTTGTTCTTAGTTTCTTCACTCTCGCCAGGCTACATATATAATTTTATTATTTTCTCTCATAATTTTGGATCATGGCATATTTCTAGATACTGTTATTGCTTTTCTGAATCCAATTGTTATCAACTGTGTTTCACAGACACTGTAGGCCCTTCAGATGTAGGACTCAGAGAGGAAACTCCAGATGATGACGATAGAGGGCATGGTTTCTTTGGACTTAACAGATTAAGTAGAACAGCTCGATGGGCTCAACCGATAACATACATTGATGTTTATGAATGTGATACTTTTACGGTAAGTTCATCTATCTTTTTTATTCTTCTGATAAAGCAGGATGCTTCTTGATGTGTTTGTCAATGGCTGCTGCAAAGTATTGAAATTCTTCTTGTTCAAAATGATGCATAGTATTTTTACATTTGTTTTTGATCATTCCTGCATGACATTTTTTATGTGTTTGTGGTTGTCTGTGCTACTCGAAGCAGAATCACTTTGCTATTCACTTAATTTCCATCTGAATCTGAAATACCAATAAATTTAGATCTTGATGTTAAAAGGTATTTGATTATGCCAATTAATTTTTATGCAGATGTGTATATTCTGCTTCCCTACATCTGCAGTTATTCCGTTGCATGATCATCCTAGCATGACTGTTTTCAGTAAAGTTCTTTATGGCTCCTTGCATGTGAAAGCTTATGATTGGGTTGAACCTCCGTGTATCGAAGAAAGCAAGGAACCTGGTTATCCTCCAGGTTTGATTTCCATCGATCCATTTCTTTAGAACCTAGGTTTAACCAATCCTAGTTACTCTTCGTAAAAAAAAAATGTGAATCCCAACAGCTTTAAATGCCTTTACTCAACCATTTGTGCAAATTGCGTACAATTGTGAATTGCTGCTGTTTAATTATCCCCAGCTGAAATAATGAATGAAATCGTAGCTTTGAACATGATTTATTCGGTTGATCCTATAGTTGTAGTTAGCAAAACTGATACATTACGGTATTTCACGGTTCTGGTACCAAATTACGAGCTTATGCTGAGATGCTTATTTTTTTCAGTGAGATTGGCCAAGCTGACCGTTGATGAAGTTTTGACAGCTCCATGTGGAACATCAGTCTTGTACCCAAAAAGCGGAGGGAATCTTCATTGTTTCACTGCACTTACTCCTTGTGCTGTGCTGGACATTCTAACACCTCCATATAGAGAAGAAGCTGGAAGAAAGTGTGCTTATTATCATGACTATCCTTATTCCATCTGTAAGTGACCAGATCAATACAAGCCAACCACTGTCAACCACTCTCTATCTGCATAAAAACTTACACCAACTTTTGTGATTTGTTACAATATCTAAAATACAGCTGCAGGAAGGGATGCAGAGATCAGTGATGGAAAAGTAGAGGACTATGCTTGGCTTGCCGAGATCGAAACACCAGAGACGCTTTATATGCGTCAAGGAGTGTACAAGGGTCCTGTCATTCACACTTAGCGCCAAATAATGATTTTATGAATGGAGTAAATAGCACAAGCATACTGGTTATGTTAGTTTAGGTTAAGCTCTGAGAAAAAAATGCAGAGGTCTGCATGTGCATGTACAAAAAGGTTGGTCCGTGAGGTGGTGTTTCCTGCAGTTTTCGCCATGAAAACCAGTGGTTTCACCGGAGTTTTCTTGCAATGACTAGTACAAAGCATGTTTTTCTTGTTAACGGTGTGGCATTTTTTGTCTATGGAAGATCTTAGATTTTACTTTCAGTTGCACTGATTCGTCTCTGTTCCATGTTCATTTATATCTCAGCGGACCAGCTCCAACCCATGCCAGTGGGAGATATTTGCAGTAGGTGATAATTTACTTCAAAATTGGCGATAAATAAAAATTATTTATGGAATTAATTGATTAATTGTTAGTTATAATATATTTACAGTTAATTTTAGTTGAGTACTAGCTGAGGTATCCTGTGATGTGATGAAAAATTTTATAATTATAATTGTAGTGAAAGTAGTTTATTTGAAAGTTCATAAAAAATTAACATAAAATTGGTACATTTGTTTTGTTATTATCATATAGAAGTGATAAACTTATATAATTAAAGGTTTTTATAATTAGAATTAACTAATTTTGTACAATACAATTGGCAATACTTTATGTATTATCTTTTGTTTTAGTATAGTTTATAAATGAAATTTAAGCATATTATTTTTAATGTAAAATTGTAATAATGTTAAAATTATATAAATTAGTTATAAAAATAATCAGTTTTAATATTAACTATTGTTGAATGTTTATAACTTTAACAGCAGAAAAAAATCTTCTTTCAAAATTGTAATTTTAATAAAATAATTTTAATAAAATTACCCAGATTCCTTCCTTAAGCCCATTTTTCTTGCATCTTTATTTTTTCGTTTTTCCCTTTTTTTTTATGGTCACATTATAACATTTTTTTTCAAATCTCACTTCTTTATTTCCCTCTATTCTCTCAAACGCCACTTTCTTTCTTCTTTTTTTTTTTTAAATGTTTTTTCTGTTCTTTTTTCTTTTTCGTGTGTTTTTCATTTATACATTGTGATGCATGTTTTTTTTTCTTCTCTTTTTTTTAGTCTTTAGTACTCCAATTTTTTTTTCCTTTGATGCCCAATAATAAATCCTGCGGTATTTGACGCCCAATAATAATTCTTGCGTTTATTGACACCTAATAATAAATCTTGCATCCTTTGAGACCCAATAATAAATCTTGTGTCTTTTAATGCCTATTTTCCTACGAGTTCATCGACTCTTCTACACGACCTTTATGTCCTTTGACACCTCTATGCGACCTCTATGTCCATTGACGCCTCTAATGCAATCTCTGTGTCCATTGACAATTTAATGCAAGATGCCGATGATGTTATGAACATGAATGCACAACATAATAATGCAATAAACCATATGCATGTCATCTATGCATTCACAATCATATTCAACTCATTCATTTACCACTTTTCATATCCTTTTCTCAGAACCATCCATGAATCTTATACGTTACATAATCCAACCAAGTAATTAATATCAACCATAGACTCCAGGTCATACACAAAGCCAGTACTGGACCTAAACCAGTGCCAATGGAGGCCCGTGCCCCCACCGACGCTAGCAAAACCCCTATTATGGAGGGTTTTGTTAGTTTGTCACTGATGTGTGCTCCCACTGGCCACCGTCAAGTGGTGAGGGCATTGCATGCTTCTCCAATCAGTGGGAGCAGTGGAGGCTATGAATGAGTAAAACAATGGAGTTTTTGTGGTCTATAGAAAAAAGAAAAAAAATTCTGACGAGAAAGTAGTTGGAGTTGAAATTAAGCATCAGAGAGAGAGTTGTAATTTTATCTTAAGAGGATTACAACTAGCAAAAGACTAAACATGAGTTATATTTTAAAAAAATGTGGAGGAGAATTAAAAGATGGGTATGAAATCGATCCATTCGATGTTGATTACATTTGATGCTAATTTTTTTCTCATTCTTTATTCAGCATAAACAACAATGTTCAGAAGAATGAAATGCATTGTACTATTGATTATAGAATATTGAATTAATATGAATGATATGATCTGGCTCTCAAAAAAAAAGAAAGAATATAGTAATAATTAATTTAGATTAGAATCTCTTTCATTTTTTTCCCAATGCTCGTCCCATTGGAGAAAATAATACAATCCCTTCTCATCATCACCATTACAATATCGTGATTATTGATCCAACCACTACTATATAATGTGGTGCTGTTGTTTAACTTGTTGTTTAACTTGTTGAACTTGGTGCCCCCGCAGGACGAAAATCTTGGCTTCGTCCCTGCACAAAGCTCATATCATTTCTTTTTACAACATATTTCACACGCCACACACGCATGCATACACACAATTAAACCCATATAAGATTAACCATGCATAGACAATTCGATGGGTACACAAGTGTTTGAGTATACACTTACCTCGCAAGTCTGATCTAACTCAGCATCTTCACTGACTCCCAAAAACAATATACATCATGCATGAACATACACAATCAACTAAAAACACTTATTTTCATATTTTACGTGTAAAATTCATTCTTTTTTTGTCATTTTAACCCTTTCCCATGTTTCTACAACCATCATAACACTTATACGACATCCCCTCACTGTAAAGTTCTCATCTTTACCTCTAAACCCTACTTACACCTCCTACTTCCTCTCTTTCACGCTCTACCGTTTGAAGTTACCCTCTTTCTAAGTTTTTCTATCCCATGTTAGTCCTACACATGCTTTCAAAATCTCTCCTTCACCACAACTCCCTTACTCTTCATTTATCACCCCAAAGGTCACAACTTTCTCCTCTACAAAGCTCAAACTTGAAACTCATTTCACTTTCCCATTATTCTACCTACACACACACTTAGGGCACCATGTAAACAACTTACTCTTTTTTTTCCTTCCATTTCTTTCCTTTTACAAAACTAACAATAAGTTATTGACTTGCCTTATGTGAGGTCTTCTCCAAGTACGAGACTCTTCTTGGTATGGGTGTTTGAGCTCTTAAGGTGGTGGACAAAGTTGGTAGAGGTGTTTGGTGGTGTATGATTTTGGGGATGTCTGGGTTAAAAATATGTGTGTGTGTTAGAATGAAGTTTTACCTCAGTTTTGTCTCAATTAACCCATTTTTCCACTCAAATGGCTTGGTGCACGCTTTAGGCAAACTGTGCGCTAAACAGTTTAAGTGTACGAAAGAATGAAGATGTGATTGCTGGGCGTCAGAATAAAGATGATAATCTGATGCAGATAAAGAAGAAAGTAGTGCAAGGAAAGGTACCTACTTTACACAGACTTGATGATACAGGTGTTCTATATTATCGGGATAGACTGTGTGTTCCAGATATTGCAGAGTTGAAGAACGAGCTGATGACAGAGGCTCATTCTTCTCCTTTAGCAGTTCATCTTGGTAGTACGAAAATGTATTGGGATTTATGACAGTTATATTGGTGGGTACATATGAAGAAGGAGATAGCAGAGTTTGTTGCTAAATGTCTCCAATGTCAGCAAATAAAAGCAGAACATCAGGCTCCGGCAGGGAAACTTAGACCACTTGATATTCCAGAATGGAAGTGGGAGAAGATTACCGTGGATTTTATTATCGGTTTGCCCAGGACTTTGTGACGTCACGATGCTATCTAGGTTGTTGTTGATAGATTGACAAAATCGGCACATTTCTTAGCTATCTGACAGGACGACACGTTGGAAAGGCTTGCTAGTTTGTATATTGCCGAGATTGTCAGATGACATGGTATTCCTACTTCTATTGTGTCTGATCGTGATCCTAGGTTTACATCGCGATTCTGGCAGAGTCTCCAAGATGCGATGGGTACTAGATTGAGGTTTAGCACGGCTTTTCATCCACAGACGGATGGTCAGTCAGAGAGGACGATTCAAACAGTTGAGGATATGCTTCGAGCATGTATTCTGGAGTTTGGTGGTAGTTGGGATGATCACTTAACTTTGGTTGAGTTTGCATACAACAACAGCTATCATTCGAGTATTGGCATGGCGCCTTACAAGGCATTGTATGGACGGAGATGTCGGAGTCCAGCTTATTGGGATGTTGAGGGTTTGAGACAGATAGAGGGACCAGAATTGGTTCAGCAGACCCTAGATAAAGTTAATGTTGTGAAACGTTGTATGAAAGCAGCTCAGGATCATTAGAAAAGCTATTATGACCGACTTCACAGAGAGATAGAGTATGAGGTCGGCGATAGAGTTTTCTTACGAGTTTCACCATGGAGAGGTGTGATTAGATTTGGGAGACGAGGTAAGTTGAGTCCTAGATATATCAGACCGTATGAGATTACAGAGAGAGTGGGACCACTGGCTTATAGACTGAGGTTACCAGCAAAGTTGTCCCGATTACACGACGTATTCCACATTTCTATGCTGAGACGGTACCGATATGATCCTAGTCACGTATTGAGCACTCCAGAGATAGAGGTATCTGAGGAGCTGACTTACAAGGAGGAGCCTGTTGAGATTTTACACCGACAGGTGAGACGTTTACAGAATCGCGAGATTCCGATGGTTTTGGTGAAATGGAGCTTTCATTCAACAAAAGAAGCGACTTAGGAGGGGATTCAGATATGCGATGACAGTATCCATATCTGTTTCCTGATTTTACTTCAGAGCAGTGAGGTATGTTTTGATTTCAGCTTTCGATATTGAATGTTACGATCTATACTTTGATTTTAAGTTCCTTGATTTGAAATTTCGGGGACGAAATTTTCTAAGAGGGGGAGAATTGTATCATTCTGGATATTTTTAGTCGTAAAATGACGATAAATATGTCTTTTATTGTTGATATAAAAAGGTATACAAAAGGTTGATCGAAAGTTGACGCGAAACGATCGACGAAAGTCCGAAAAACTCGGAAATGGGTAGAACACGGTGTGGGCAGCAAAGTACGCGGGGTCACACCGAGACCGCGTACTTTACACTCTACTCCACGTTCTTTACAGAATTCTGGAAAAAAATATAAGTTTCATCGATCAACTGACCATTCATTCATTTATCTTCCCAAATCCAATTTTGCTGCAGTTCAGATACAAGGAACTCAGGGAATTGAAGAAAACAACCAGGAGGAAGTGATTTTGAGCTTATTTCCTTGCAAGAATCAGGTTTAAGGTAAGGAAAGTGATG
>CANYCX012192216.1:0-19118 GCA_948193385.1 Breynia disticha f. nivosa | reverse complement strand
TCCTGTTTGTTTTAGACTTGCGAATGTTGCTATGTATGCTACATTAGTAGAGATGTATTTATATATATATACATCCATTATAAATGTATTCCATGTTTTCCGCATTTTAAAACTCTGATGGACAAAGGATTTGTATTAGCGAATTGAAAACCATTTTCCTATTTTCTCTCTCTTACACACTCGTTTGATTGAATGCTTTTTAAAGAAAAAAAAATATATAGTGCGTTTTTTGTATTTATTTAAAAATGAACTTTCCGAAAATTGGCGTGACAGTAAAGATATATTGTTTGTTTGTATGGAAGTTTGAGAAATGAGTTTGAAATGAAATTGGATTCTATTTTATTTTATGTTCCGTTAAACTTTGATTTCCGGGTTTAAGTATTGTCTGTAGGAGGGAAGTAATACGCAGATAATATTTAAATTCGGGGGTCACAACAGAGACACAAGAAACGATATGATAGTCTGTTGGAGTAAATTAGAAGAAGAGCAATTGAAGGAAGAGAAAAAATCTAGATAAAACTTAAAAGAGTGAAGGAATTGGACTAGACCACAAAAGACAAAATAAAAATGAACTGCACTTAACCCACCCTATAAAATGGTAATAATTATGTGTCATGCACTTTTTAGTTTACACAATTTAAGAAAAATTCCCTTATTTAATTTGCTTTTAAATAAATGAATATGTTGCTTGTTTATTTTGTAAAAATGCATATTTAGAGTTTCATTCTTTAGGTTTATGCCTAAATGACTTTTTTATTATGTGCAGAGGGTATTTTTGGTACATTTAAATATGAACATAATAAAAGGATCCTCACAACCTCGCCACAAAAGAAGATTGTTGTTTCATATTTGACTGATTCCTTGCTTTAGTGGAAACGACACAAAACGACACAGTTGAAGAAACCGAACTCAATGAAGATGATATATTCTCAACCGATTTTGACTCACTAAACAATCATCGCCACTCGTCGTCGTTCAACGTATTATTGTCGCGAAAATCGACGTTTCTCTATTCAAACTCCTTTGGAATAATCACAGTATTTGCTGGAGCTCCGGCCGAATGCTATTCACCACTAGAACCATATTTTCTACCAAAAATCAATGGGAAAATGTTGTCGTCACACGTTTTTATTGAGGTTTTTTCCATCAATTTTTTCTTAGTTCTTTAATGTTTTTTCTATTTTAATCTTTTTGTTCACTTTGCTTCTGTGTTGTTTTTTAGTTTTTTCGATTAGGTTTTTCCGGTTGTTGCTTGGCGTTTGAATCTTTTTGTTGATTAATTTACAGTCATGTTTTGTTTAATCGTTCTAATTTGTTTTGTAGGGTTTATGATTGTTATTATTTTTTTTAACTTTGTTGAATTTTTTTAATCATTGTATGTTTTTTAGTAGTTCAACTTTCTTGAACTAATTTGTAGTTATTTGAAGTCTTTTTTTTGTTTAATCAATTTGCATTCATGTTTTGTTTAATCATTTTAATTTGATTTTTAGGTTTTTGTAATTGTTATAGTTTTGTTGAATTTTGTTGATTTTTTATCATATTTGAAGATAGTATTTGTTGTTTGTGTTGATTTTAGTGTTGAACTTTGTAAACTAAATTGTTGTGTGATTAATTAAATTATACTTTGTCAATTTTTTTTAAACTAATCTATACTTTAATTTGAAAAATTATTTGGTTGATCAAATTTGAATTTATTTGATCAAATTTGTACTTTTTTAATTTTTTTTAAATTATCTATGCTTTAATTTAAAATTTTGTTCAGCTGGTCAAATTTATACTTATTTAATTAAATGTGTACATTTTTTAACCTTTTTTTTGACTAATCTGTGCATACTTTGAACATTTTTTCAACTGTCTTCAACATTTGTTTCTTTTTTTGTCTAACTGATCAAATTTGTACTTATTTGGGCATTATGTAGGATGTTGAATATGTGTTTCCGGTGAAAGAACTTTTTTAGACATATTTTGCAGGATGTGAGGTTGAATATAATTTATTAAAATTGGACATAATTGATATAATTTAAACATTTTTCAAAAGAAAATATCCACAAATAAGCTTTTTTAAGACAAATGAACATTATTGATCATTTTATTAATAATTTTTAAACTAATATAGACTAAATTGAACGGTTTTTAATAAATGGTATAAAAAAATTTGAATGAATAAAAATAAAAAATAACGTCTACTATTTCAAATTTGTGAACTTCTTTGAACTTTTTTTAACTTAATTAGACAAATTAAGTTAAAAGATGAATAAAATAAAAAAAAAGATAAAATAGAGAGAATAATAAGAAGAAAAAATCTGTAGGATTAAAAAAATAGACAGAAAATATAAAAGAGAGAAAAGAGATATTACAGGAGAAAAAAGAGAAAAGATAGATTAGAAGAGAAAAAAATAGGAATTAGATTCTCTTTATACTTTTTCCTTTTTTGTTCTTATTAAAAAAATGGGTACTAATTCAATCTTGTTAAAAAAAAATTGTGCATCTTTTAAATAAGTTTAACATGAGTGCTTTTTTACAAAAATAAAAATATAATGTTATAAAAGTGTCACAAACCCTATAAAATAAAAAGCTCTAATTTACAAAAAATAACCTAGTAGGCAAAAATATTTTTATTTATGCAATTTAAATCATAATGAACGTGTGGTGTAATTAATCCTAATTTTAAAAGTCATATAATTACAGAACTCGGGTTTTTAATTATTATGCATAAATCTACCATTGTATTTTTAACTTATGTTTTTTTTTAAAAAAACAACTTGCATGTTTTATTTAAAATATTCATTAATACTCGTCAAAATTGGAATTAACTTCTGTTGTATGTATAATTAAATATTATCATTTAGACTTGATATTTGTATATAAATTCTTTAAAAATTTGATTATTTCACAAAGAATAATTTTTGAAATATATTCTACTATATATCAATTTTTCAAATTTATTGAATCAAATATCTAAGATCCACAATACATTTAGTCTTGTCTGCACATAATAATCCAAAAACTTGTATTATTTCTATAATATAATGCACAAACAGTTCAAGAGCTGCAAAAATTTTGGCATTTAAATAAATAATTTAATTAATACGACAAAAAAAAAAGATAGATATGGCTTTGATGGACATTTGTGTCTTTTCTTAATCAATTCTTACAACATTCCCATAACTAATCTGTAGAACTATTAATTCGAGTTGACGAGTTGTAATTGTGTTAGTAATTTTTTTATAAAATATTATTATCTATGACGTAAACATTAAAAAATTGAATTCGTATCATTTGTATTGTGTCTAATTGTATACTTATTAATCGTATTATCGAATAAAAAATTATAAATCCTACTAATTTGGTAATGTTCATAGGAGGATGTTGGACAGTTAGTAGCAGACATGTTTGAACAGAGGAAGTAGTTTCCCATGATTTTGTTATCCATTTTATGATGCTCACATGCCACAACACTCCCATGGCTACCTAACTAAATGTGGTAGCCATGGGAGACACTCCACCGAAAGTTTTTATGCTTCAAAAACAATCATTTTAATGAGAAATTGAATTCTAATTGTAGTGTCATTTTTTTTAAGTTTTCTAAAGAATCGAGGTTGAGACTTGTTTATAAATTTTTTTCTCGTTTGAATTATTTTGACGTCTTTTCCACGATAAAGACGTGAGAGTCTAACGATTAAAAGTGGTCAATTTCTCAATAGTTGAGCTTACTGTACGGACATAATCTCTATAACAAGTACTACCAAGTTGCTAACCAAATAACCTCTAATTACACAATACTTGAAGCAAAATTTAAACACACAATTATAAAATATCCTAAATTATTAGTAAGCTTAATTTTATTGCTTAAGTTGACAAGTTGAAAGTTGAAACACATCTTTGTTAGCTTCCAATGTAGAATACATGCAAAAGTAGTGAAGAAGCATATGGACATCAATGAGTTGAGATATGTTTGAACCCATCTTTGTCTATAGATTGGATAAGTAGTTGTAAGCATCATGATTATGGTGATACCAACTATGTTGCATAAGTGTTCTAATGTCTTGCATACATCAACTAAATAACAATAATTTTTTCTCAAGTAATCACCAATATCTTCCAACATAACAAAAATGTCTGTTATGTGATAAATGATAGCAAAATGGTCTCTTAATTTGTTTCTTCAAGATCAATAATATTAGAATAACTCGGAAACAGACTAATCGTATAAAAATTGAATTCGTATATATAAGATATATCTAAAAATCGAGGCAAAGCATACCACACTGCATTATGAAAACTAATATTTACCGAGATAATAACACAATTTGTAAATATACGATAAAATTTTAAGATTTTAGTGGACAAAACCTATGTGTGAGCCTATAGGCCCATATTATGGTCCACCACAAATAGTGGGGACAATGGGTATCTTTTCTTTCCAACTAGGACATTGTGTAGTTGCAACTTGCAAGCATAGTCTTGAAGAAAAAATAAAACAAAAGAAAGGGAAAAAAATAAAGAAGAAGAAAGAATAGGATCTCTCATTGCTTTTTAGCCCTCAAAGCATAATAGAATACCATTTTGTTTAATAGTTGTTGATGAAATGACCTCTCACCAAGCACTCCCTCTATCCCCACTTCTTTTTATTTTCTTTTAAAAAATAAAAAATTGATATTTTTCACATTTAAATCGGTGACAGAAATAGACTCATAGATGGTGGAGGTATAGTCGTTCTCTTGCTATGTCTATTTTTGTAGTATTATTCTTTTTATCATATTTTTTATGCAATATTTTTCTTTTTTATCCCGTTTTCTCCTATACTACTTTAAATTTATTTATTTTTTATTTGCTGCAAAATTTTTTGTAAATTTTGCATGCACAAATACTCTCAATTAAATCAACCAATAATAACTCTACCATGGTCCTCATATTTTTCATCCATGATTCCATGTGGGAAGAGAGTAGTATGTTGATAGTAGCATAGAAAGAGAGTGTGTGTTGTGTGATGGGATTGCACTCAAATATGCTCTTTGACTATCTTTATATTAGTTTGACTATACAATTAATGTAAAGACCAAACAATTGTTTTCCTAATGAAGCTTATTTTGATCATCAACTAGGAAACCATTTAAATCACAATATCGTACAATTTGCTTTTTCTTAAAAATTAAAGTAATTAAAATGAAAATATGGTTGATTGAATGCATGTACCTATGTCAGAGTGTTGTTAATTTTGAACTCGATAATACTATTTATTAGTCATGTTATCAATAATGTTATTTAATTAAAAATATCACAACATAATTACGACACGATTAATATGAATTGACAGGACGACCCATGTGCTAGGGCACTTAATTTTTTTGGATAAAGAAAGGAGAAAAAGGAGAATGTAGTCAAACACTAAAGGAAATTTATATCATGGTGAATCATATGCTTATGTCTTGCTGCATACAGCATCTTCTCAACTCAATTTCTAGAAGGTTAATTTAAATGATTGAATAAATTTTTTTTTTGCATTTAAAATTTGAAAAGAAAAATAATTTCAAAATATGATTCCGAATATACTTAAGCTCTAAGGGAGGAAGCAAACATTGAAAGCAAAAAAAAAACAACACTTTTCTCTTCTCAAATTCTAAAAGTAATTTTCATTTTAAGATATGTACGAGCTTTGTATTCATTTCACTAATATCCATTTAAGTGAAAACCAACTTAACTTATGAATGATAATTGAAATTGATCGATTATTTTATCAAATATTATTATTTATGACATAAAATTTACATTAATTAAATTCACGTCATGTGACTAATCAGGTATTCTTATTGCTTCAAAAATTAACAATCCTAACTTTGCTATAAATGACAAGAATGAGATAACAATGATTTATGTACATAAATTTAGCATCAAAATAGACAAATGGAGGACAATTAAGGGACAGAAATCTTGAAAAAAAGATTACTAAAGTTGGAACACACATAATTATATACATAAGAGAGAGAGAGAGAGAGTTTGGTGAATTGATCAAAGTTAATTTACACAAAAGAAGAAGAGAGAGAGTGAATATGGCACAATTGCTCATCCCCACACAAAAAGGTCGTAGAAAAAAGTAGTTTTTGTACAAATTGTGATGATGGTGATGATGATGCTTCCAATCTCCAACTTCAAAACTCACACTAGTACAAACAACAAGAACAACACTTGCATTTTCACCTCTCTTTTTTTCTCTCTGGTTCAATCCCCTGTTTTTTGCTCTGTTTTCCCCTGTTTTTTGAACTTTCACTAATAACTATGATCAATCTGTGCACACTTCTCTACCCCATATCATGAGATTGTAGTGACTGCCCATGAAAGGAGCATAGAGTTTGAAGTTGCCAAGAATTGAAATTCATGGAGACTAAGTGTGGTTGTTGGTCTGCTCTTACACGTGGAGTCAGAGGTGGTTGCAAATCCTCTGTTTCTAGAGACTCTCCTAACTCTATTCCTCGTAGTAGTCTTGTTTATGATGCAGGTTTATCTGTTTTTTTCTTTCTTTTTTATTGTTTTGATCTTGTTCAAACTCATTCGTCCAGTTTACAAACTGCTTTTTTTTAGTATATTTTTCTTTATGCAAAAGGTTTCATTTGTTTTAACTCTGAAATTTCTCTGTTTTTTTCATAAGTTCTGTGATAAATCTTTTTTTTTTCTCAAGTTTGAGGTTTGAATTATGATCACATTGTAGATTCTGGTTTTGTGTTTGGATATGATCATGCTAATCTTCTTTTGGTTTTGTTTAAATTTAAATATTGGAATTTAACAGTTCTGGCAATAATGGTGTTAAGTTTGAGTTAAATTTCAACATGGATCTCAGTTTCTTGAGTTCATCATAAAAATTGAAACTTGCTTCCGTTCAAAAGATTTTCATGATTTGAATTGTTTGATCGTTTTAACTTACTAATTATAGCTAACAGTACCTAATTTAGACTTTCAAGCTGAGAAAAATGTGATCTTTTATGTTTCTTCTTTCGAATCAACAGAAAGTTGAACTTTTTTTGCTACTTTCTATGGTTAAAACCTAGAGAAGAACATAACTGTAACGAAAAGGACTGGTTTTTACAGTTTCTAAAACACAAGCTTTGTTTTTTTCAGCTACTGAAACAAGGTATTTAAATGCTAGCAACAGAGAGCTATGTCCAAATGAAGCAAAGCTCTCTTCAGATACTCCAGATCCTCCACCAACATATAACAAATCTCCATGTCAGCTACTCCAGTTCAGCTTTCAAGAATTGAAGCAAGCAACTGGGAATTTCAGGCCAGATAGCATTCTTGGAGAAGGTGGTTTTGGCTATGTTTTCAAGGGATGGATAGAAGAGAATGGCACAGCTCCTGCAAAACCCGGCTCGGGAATCACTGTTGCTGTGAAGAGTTTGAAGCCTGATGGCCTTCAAGGCCATAGAGAATGGGTGGTTAGTAGAGTATATATGCTTTTATTGGGTTAGTAGATTGGTGTTGATGAGGGAGATTGTTGTGAATCAGTGAGAAGTTAGTGCTTAATCTTGTCAATTTTCTGTTATTTGCAGGCTGAAGTTGATTTTCTTGGACAACTTCACCACCCTAATCTTGTTAAGCTGATTGGTTACTGCATTGAAGATGATCAGAGACTACTTGTTTATGAATTTATGACAAGAGGAAGTCTTGAAAATCACCTATTTAGAAGTGAGTTTATTCTGATTTTTCTTTTCATAACTTCACAAGAAGAAAGCAAGATCATTAATTTTGGTGTTCAGAGCTAATTACTATTTGAAATTCAGTTTCTTTGCTCTCTTCTGCTTGTCTTGTTAATCTTGGAGTTCAATAATGCTGAAAAGAATCTTTCTTGTTTCTTTCCTCTTGTTTTTAGATAATGTCTTTGTTTTCTTGCTTCTTTTATGATCATATGTCACTTTCCTTCATTAACGAAGCAACATTATTCAGTCTTATGCATCTAATCAGCAATAATAACGGTATTAGACAGTCTGAAGAGACGAAGTTTCAACTCTTATACTACCGTCCCTTTTACCGTGTAATTTTTTCTGTAGCACCGTCCTCTTGCCGTATTTATTCCTATACTATTTTTAACTCGTCCAGTTTTGCTCTTCTTGAAAAAAAATTTCTAAATCTGTCTCTGGACTGAGGTTGCAACCATTAAACTTAAGTATGTCTTCATTGGCTGATAAATCTTGTGATCTTATTCGTATAGTTAGAGTGGTTGGATTATAAATGCTGATTTTTTATCATAAATTTTGAAGGAACAATACCTCTTCCATGGTCCAACAGGATCAAGATTGCACTTGGAGCAGCCAAAGGGTTGGCATTTCTTCATGGTGGCCGCGAACCGGTTATTTACAGAGATTTTAAGACATCAAATATTTTGCTTGATTCGGTACGCGGCAAACAATCATGAAAGTAAGCTTGTGATAAGTTTCTGTTGCAGCCTCATTACAAGACCTGTTTTGCAGGAATATAATGCAAAGCTCTCAGATTTTGGTCTGGCAAAAGCTGGACCTCAAGGAGACAAGACTCATGTTTCTACAAGGGTGGTTGGAACTTATGGTTATGCTGCTCCAGAGTATGTAATGACAGGTATTCAAGTTGTTATGATGGTTCAGAATTTGAATCTAGTCAAGCTTGGTGGTTTAGTTTGAACGAATATTACGCATAGCTAACAGAGATGTTCAATTCGATTCGTTGTTTTTCCAGGACATTTGACATCCAAGAGCGATGTTTACAGCTTTGGGGTAGTGCTACTTGAAATTCTGACAGGCCGAAGATCGATGGACAAGAAGCGCCCCAGCGGAGAACAGAATCTCGTGTCATGGGCGCGGCCTTATTTATCTGAAAAGCGCAAGCTGCACCAGCTAGTTGATCCGCGGCTGGAGCTGAATTACTCCCTCAAAGGTGTCCAGAAAGTTTCTCAGTTAGCATACAACTGCCTCAGTAGGGATCCAAAGTCTCGCCCCACCATGGATGAAGTTGTGAAAGTTCTTATCCCATTGCAAGATCTTAATGACCTTGCCATCTTATCTTATCACTCACGGCTATCTCAACAAGCAAGACGCAAGAAGAAGTCTGAAGGACCACATTTGCAGACAAATGCCTCATCTAAAACCATCAAAAATTCGCCCTTGCATACCGGCAAGCAACGCTGCAGATGATTGGCTCGAGTCGTAAATGGAGCAAGAGTTGGCATATTGGTTACCATAAGAATGGGGTGTTTTGATGTTTTCTTCAGCTGAACACAGGAAGAAAAAGAAGAGGTACAGAACCTCACTGTAGAGAGCTAACAATCAATGAAAACCTTGAGATTTTCCTGTGTTTTGTTATTGACATGTATGTTGTAATTAGATTAAACCTCCAATTTCTGAGATTGATATATGCAGCTATCTGAATGTCATTTGCTTGAGTTTTAGACAATGAGTTCAAATTATCTCCGAAAAATAAATTTCTTCAAAGAAAAGGTGCGTAAATCATCGACACGTTTACAGCAAATCAATGCCATGAATCAAGGACAAACATGCAGAGCATATATCTTTTTCAATCTATAAGTAGAGCATAAAATTCCTTGAATATATGCACTTTACATCAGCTATGTTCATATCACATTCAAAGCAAGAATCTCATCTATAGCTTTAGACTATATATTCTGCAAATCATTTTCCAGAAAGTGAGCAGTAAAGAATTATATTTCATTCCTGACATCAGATTCACATCATCGTGATACAAGAATCAATCTTTAAGTTGCAATGTGAAATCATCAACTTAAAGGGGACATAGTGAAAGTTACAGAGTTGGAATATGGCTGCAGTAACACAAAAGAATGTGCCACAAACTTTTCTGAGCCTTTTTCCTGTGTCAGTGCTGTCTAAGCCTTTTTCATGACTCTCAAAGAAGTTAAAACTAAAAGCAATGATTTAAACTAGTACAATTATGTTGGGTGAAGAAATTCAACTTTGTTAACTAAAGCAAATCGTAAATTTTAATATGAGGCTCTTAAGAAGGGCATTTAATAAGGCTCATTCTTCATTTAATTGAAAATGTACAGATTACGTAAAATTAAACTGTTTTTACTGAATAAATTAGCTCAGATTTATTTTTACTGAATTGAACGATCAAGATTTACTGCATCAACGAGTCCCCAATTTTAGGAGACTCATAATAAAAGTCCCAAAGCAAATGCCATAGCTGTTATTGAATTGACAGGTATATGTTAATGCAAAATTTACCAAATCCCAGGTGAAAAAGTTCATGTACGATTTCTTGACATTAGGGTTATAAATAAATGAATCAAATTATTCGTGAACGACCACACAGCACATACATCAACTAGCGTAAGGTTGTTTTAGGTTAACCAGATATCTCGAGTTCGATTTCTGGATACGCAGTTGCGTTAAAACTAGGTTGGGAGAGATTTGTCACCCTTTTGGTCCTGCCCTGCTCGAACGGGGATCAGTCTAGGTGCCCAGGATACCTCGTGGTTCAGACCAAAAAAAGTTGTTATGGTGTTTGGTTCGTTTAAAGCTCGTTCATAACTCGTCCGTTAATAAACGAGCCGAGCTTGAACAAAATTTTAACTTTTTTTATTTGAGTACTAGTAATTATGTAAACATACTTGTTAAAAATGTTTGTTTTAGGCTCGTGAACATTTTTGTAACCAAGCTCCAATCGTACAAAGACGTACATTTTTTTATTAAATTTAAGTATACAAAATTTACACGAGGTAAATTTTATGATTGTAAATGTGTATGTAATATAGAATCATGAATAGTGTGTTAACTTGTATAGTCAAACTAGAAAAAAGTTGTGAACAAACTCATTAGCTTGTGAGCTTTAAATGAGTCAAGTTTAAACAAAATTTTGAGTTTGATAAAAAGCCCAGTTCGAGCTCGTACTCGTAAAATTTTAGACGAATTGAACTTAAACATTGCAAAACTCGGCTCGGCTCATTTACAACCATGCCCAACATAGAGCACGTATTATAGCTAGAGGAAGCTAAAAAATTATCTACAGACTACAAAAGTAATGGCTTGTTTTACCATTAACATACTGCAGCAATTGAAGTACTTATTGAGAGAGCAGTAGATCTAAAGTAAATTACCATGTTAAGTGTTATTTATGTCGATAGAAGCAAACATTTAAAGCTCAAAGTGTAGTAACTAAATATGGAGAATTCTGTAAGAATAATGAGAACAGATTTAAATTACGTAACTTGTAGTTGAATTTCATGTATAATTACAGATATAATACATTTGATCAATCAATTACAACGACGTTTAATCTGTTCTCACAGAATTTTTCGAATGAATAGTTTGACGCAACTTTTGAAAGATGGTCATTACAACATAATTTTGTCTTTCCCAAATCAACAAGTATATATAAACAATGGCAAACATCCTTTCCTCATCAAAATTGCAACATGACACAGAAAGGGAATGCCCATGCATGCATTTAAAAGCTAGACCTTTTTTTTTAAAAAAAAAATTGTTCCTGTTCAAGATATCTTTTAATAATTTCATTTTAGAATATCAAGCCCAAACACCATCCTCTTATTCTTGAGGCTCTCTTGCCAAAATTTTCGATTGTGAAACGATTTCCAAGTTTCTACTTCCATCTCTAGCTTTGTGGACAAATAAGAAAGCCGCTTAAAATTTGGTAGGGACGGTGTTATAAAAAATATCATAATAAAAGAAAAACAATTAAAGGAGTAGGTACGATAAGGAGCAAGTGATCCATCGCCCCATTTGTTTTCCGACCCTAATTGAACCTAGCCTTCTAACATTCTAGAAATCCGCCTGTGAGTAGCAGAACTTTCATCCTTCGTTAGCCTGTCGTCTAGCTTGTAGTTGATAGCTAAATGCTTGACAAAATAAAGCTGCATGCATATTTCCACGTACATTTGTTAGCATTCATATCACTCATGCGAGAATTAAATCCTTAATTTACACGAAATTGAAAGAATGGACCTTAACGCGATCTCTGATTCCGAGATATCGAATGTGTTCTTTATCATCGTTTAGTTTCTGGCCTTCATAACACAAGCAAAAATGACCCCATACATGCGACCTGTTATAATGTAACATTCATGGATATAAATCAGATAGAGAGGAGACGAAGGGATAACATGTGATCGGTAAAAATAATTTACAACCAAACTGCCCTTGTTGTAGGTCTTTTTTCTTGTAGCGAGAAAGACTAAGACTATTGTAATTGAAAAAAAAATGAACATAATCATCTCATTTTGCTATAAATGACACCATAAAATGCAGAATCTTGAAGTTTTGATAGGTACCATGAAATATAGGGATGCCTATTATGTGTTGAATGACTGAACACATCTTCCACAGCTTGTTTAAGTTCTGCAACCGTTGCCATCACCCCAACCTCGACATCTGTTTGATCATAAAAATGCAAAAACGACGGGAAATGAGATTGAATCCCTAGAGCTAATTAGAGAACTCAAATGCAATTACCGAAGCAAGAACCATTCAATTTTATAACAGAGCTTGAAGTTTTGTTGAGGCAATTTCTTATAAGCAAAAGTCTTGGATGTGAAACAGCGACCCAGCATCTATGTCAACCTCAATAACCTGCTCTAACTTTTTTCTATCGTATAGGTTTTGGTTTAACATTTGAAAGATGCTGCGGAACGAAAACCTATCTTCAATGAAGGGTAGGGTTAGGGTTTCAAAACATAAACTTACGCGATCTACGTAGTTCTGTCAGTTCTTTTGGGCAGCTTTCACCACAGATGTAGAATCTATTTCTAGTAGTTGATTTTGCATTGAAGGTATGCTGTTACTAAACTACTTTCGACAGAATTAACACAATGAAAGTTCCTGACAAACATTTTGGAGAATCATATTTACTAATTATAACCAAAAAAATCACACGAAAACACATAACTATCAATTTTTGACAAATAATATGATTTATGAGTACAAGTTTCTCACACACCATGAATAGTAGGAATTCAATTTTTGTAATGTTATCAAATATAATGTGATGCGATTATAATATGTTTAATACGAATTGATAGCGGTACAAACATGTTTCTATAAAAAAATGTTGAATACAATCATTGAATAAAGAAAGTGATGGGGGAGCACACCTGTGTATTCCTGTTGACTTTCTACATTTAGTTTTTATGATATCAATCCAGCGACGGATACAGACAGTTTTGTAAGAGGGAATTGATTTCAAGTGAAAATTTTTTTATGCATATAGAAAATAACAAGTCAGCACAACAATTTTGTCGCTCCCTCATGCGTCGATAACAAGAGAAAATTAAGGAGAGGTAGTATGAGGTAGGGGATGAGAAGGCATTAGGTAACAGTGGAAAGTGATATTGGCGCGGCTCAATCTGAGATCGTATTTTACAAAACTGTAAATCCGTCTTCGGATTGAACCTCACCAATATCGCTTTCTATGCTTCTCTCTTGCTACCATCCACCAAATTCTCTTCTGAGCAACAAAGATAAAAGAAGATGACCATCAATGCAAAGAAATAAGCCATAACTATCGAAAATGTGTTGTTTTTGTAAAGTATGCACAGTTTGAAAACAGGTTTCAGCTTTTGGTGGTACCACCACATACCTACCAAAAGGGAAAACTCTATTGAATATAAAAGAAATCTATAGAATATGGTCCCATGTTGGATCAAAAGAACAGCACTATTATGATCATTTGAAGTATCTATTTTGGTGGGGAAAAAGATTGGTTGGCTTTAATGGAGGTAGTGGTTGTTGATTGTTATAGAGTGAAGTGGGTGGGATACTTTCACAATCATGGTTTCTATAACATTCTATGAACTCAGTCAAATAGCATCAAAAAACCAATCTTAAAACTTTTAAAATCTTCCAATTGTACACCATAGACTCATAAAGAAACACAGATGGTAATTGAAAATAGAAAAATTCGTCGCACCAAAAAACTTAACATCAAGAAAAACATGCAACTCTTGTTTTATTGATGTTATGCCTTGATTAGCATGCATGAAGGAGCTAACGATCACCATAAAAGTATTCCAAACAAAATCAATCAATCAAGACAAGAAGTTTCAACTCGAAACTTTATAATATACAGTATTTCACTGCATCGCTTGAGTTGAACTGCTAGTTGTATAGAAGACGTAAAAGAAGGCGAATGAAGAGAGAAGGAGATTGAGGAGTAAGAGAGGAAATGAAGAGAGAAATGAATGAAGAAAGAAGGAGAAGGGAGGGGAATGTATAAATGGAGGGTTTGGCCTCGGGATGAGAAGGTGAGTGGAATGATGTGAAAGGGAGCAACTTAACTTTTAGGGTTTGCCATGCTTAGTTTGTACTCAAATGAAATCAAACGCATGCACCTCAAATATTCTTCCAACAAAATCCCCCCAAACATCTCCTTTTGATTGTACCTCATTCTTCTTTCTCCCATGATTATTATTTTACACACACTACCGCCATTTCTTTTTTTTTTTTATATCAGGCTTGCCTTTGATTATTAATCTTAATTATGCTAAAATAAACTTGTTAATTTATGACACGATACGAATAATACAATTTTAATCTTTTAAATATTTGTATCATAAATAATAATTTGATAAAAAAATAACACAATACGATTAATACGAATTAAAAAGTGATAAATAACAAAGTTGGGTTTCATAAAACCCTCTCTCTCTCTAAACAAATTATTCAATAGATTAGTCCATGGTTGTTTTGATTTGTCTACAGATGCTTTTTGTTTGAATTTGAAAGAAAGCTTGTGTCTCTGCAATTATTCAGAACCATATAATTAAGAATCAAAGATCAATTTTTTTTATTAGGTTCAAACACATTCTTAATTAATCTAAATTAAACTACATCAACGTTTTAACCACTCAAAGACCTTTCAAAAAAAAAACATATTAAGGCCTAAAAGGCTTAATTGCGAAAATAAACAAGGTTGCAAATTATGGGGCATTTGAAAAGAAATGTAATTTTTTTTCATTTTACAGTGTGCTTGTTTCATAGTTTTATATTGTATTGGTTATCATAGTTGAAAAAAATCATATTTATTTTGTATTTTTTTATTGATGGTACTGGTTAATGTTGTTTTTCGTGGGTTGAAATACTTAATAAAATCATGAAAAATAACCCATCGATCAAATTGGAGGGTTATCATGATATTGTTCTTTAAACTATACAATCTAATACAATACTACATCACTCCATACATTAATGAACAACACTAACTCATAAAACAAGCATACTGTTAGGCTTGTTTTAATATTTTTCACTGTTTATACATACAAAATATGGTATTCTGCCTTTTATAGAGACGAAATATTATATTATGCATATGTGGACTGTGAAATATGTATGTTTTGAATATAAATGTGTTTGATTTCTACCATTATGAACAGTATTTTTCACTATTATGAATGGTGGAAATCAACCATATACCCATAATTGAAATTTTTTATTTCATTGATAAGTATTTTAATGCTTGAAATGTATTGATAAATATTTTTTATATCTTTTTGACAAAAAACCTCAGATTATGCTAAAAATTATGCTTGATAGTGCACAAACAAGTACATATCTCTATTTATGTTATGTCCATTTAGAATAACAGATTAGGTGGTCAAAGGCAAGGTCATATTTGTGGTAATTTTTAATATGAGGACTATCTTTATTTAAGATCTCTTTTGTTTTACCAAATTTTATAGATTATGTAAAATTAAATTATTTTTTTACTAAACAAATCAAAGACTCAAATTTTTTTTAGCGCATCTAACGATTAATATCGACCGCCTCGTTGAGTCCCTTAAGTTATGAGTCTAATGATAAATGTCCCATATTAGTGTATATGCGTATACGAGTGTGGGAGGAGAGAATATTGGGAACAGGAATGCAGAATGTCAGCGAAGGGATTGTGTAGGGGAAGAAGTTTCGTTTAGAAATGAATGCACGAACAAAAGTTGATTTCAGCACAAAAGACAGATATATATCAGAGAACTTGACTTAATTATGTCACACTAACACATGAAGAAACACACACATTGCACTTGCCGAACATCCCAACGCCACAAACCGGAGACACCGGCGCTAAACAAGCCCTGCCTTGGGTCTGCACTAGGGGACAACCTTCTTGGATTGTGTTCTCTTTTTTTCTCTATTCTTTTTCTTTAATTATTTTCCTTTTCATTAATTATATTCCTTCTTACTTAGATATTGTAATTTAATTATATCCTACGTGTAGGATTTAATCTTAACTCATACCCCGCTCAAAGAGGGTAGGGATATGGGTAACGATAATAGTATTATTCACGGTTTTTAGTTAGTATCATCTCTATTCTTAAATAAATGTTGTTTTAGAATTAAAAATTTTGTTTTACAATAAATATATTTTTAAAAATTTAGCACATTTTTCTTTAAAATACTCCTTAAATTCTGTTCTTATTCCCTAAAAACGAAAAAAAAAAATCTTATTTCTCCAAAACTAAACAAAAGAAAACTTTTCAATATTAAATGTTTTAAAACATTATAACAACAAATGCTTTGAAACACTAAATTTTAAATAGAGACAAAATAATTTTTTTTCACTTATTAAAGTCATTTCTTAATTTGTGTGCTCATTATGAAAACAAAACTTATTTAAAAACAAAAAGAGTATGTATTTATTTATTTTAATTTATTCAAATGACAAATAAAAAAAATAAGAATGCAGTACTTCATCTCAAAAAAAAAATATATATAAAAATAAATATACGAGTTAAGATTAAAAATACGCATAAGAATTTTAGCATACCTTAATCATAATCTATTAAAGTCTCTTATCTTTTTTCTTTTTTGAAGACTATTAAAGTCTCTATCTTAACTTCTTCTCCTTTGAAAGTTTTTGGTAAGTGTAAAAGACCCTTCAACTAAAAGGCTCTTAAAGCTTAATTTTTTTCTGTTTTGTATCTTTCAAACTCATGATTTGGGGCGATAAGTTCGCGTGTCACTACGCAAACACAATTCCCCCACGCCTTCAATGTCTACTTCTTCTTTACTCACCAGATCCTAGGACTTTCTTTCACCATTTTTTTGGTTTAAGACTCTGTTGTGGGGTCAAAAGTCATATTAGTTGTTACTATAATTTGACACAATAACATAATATATAAGTATATGATTATAATATGATGCGAATAATTTTAATTTAATTTTTATAATATTTATGTTATAAATAATAATCTTTAATAAAAAATAATATAACATAATTACAATACAATAAAGACGAATTAATTGTTGTAAATGCTACCAAAGTTTGCCTTTCATTTCTTTTGATTGTTCTCACTTCTCTTTGTTGAAAAACCCGACCCACGCTTTTATATTTATGCAAAGAAAGTGATGTTTGAGCTTGTAAATTGAAGTGTCATGTTGAAGCAAAAATGTTCATAACAAATAAAGCCATATTGTTTGTCTGTAGGTTCAGCGGTAAAGGATATCAACCATTACACTGAGGGTGCAAAGTTCGATTTCTGGCTCGGTAGCGTTACTAAGGGAGGCATACAGGCTTTGACCTGCTGGTTAGTCAGGTCTTTTTGAAACTCTCTGTCTTTGATTCGTAGATTAGTCCGACCTCTTTCCCAAAATTCGCTAACCAAGAAAATAAAGACGTCGACGACAGACGTGAATTTATGGGGGCCATATAGACTGTTTTATTGCTTTTTTTTTTCTTTTTTTGCGTTGATTGTTGTCCACGGTTCAAGCAACAAATCAATAGTAAATGTATGAATTCCAAGGTCAAATCAATGGCTTTGAAACTCTTGATTAAAGATAGTGGCCTAAGAGACATCCATGTTTTACTCTTACTGAGATTTCTCAAATGCTTTAATGGGACCATGTTGAGTGTTGCCCTTTCATTAATCACAAAAGCAAACATACTTTCTATAGATTAGGAAATTTTTTTATGCGAGAAAAATTTTTAATGAAAACACGTGAGAATATACTCAAACAGAATATAAATAAATTAGTTAGATATTTTTTTTTGTTATAATAGAACATAAAATTTATTTTCGTGTTAAATAATTTGTCCATGAGTTATGTTTAGCATTTTGTAATTAACATTTAAGTCAAGTTCCCCTCTTCGTCTCTCTCTAAATTCGTCCATGAAATATGGATAAGAAAATGCAAGAATATTGAAGTAAACTTTAAGCTTTTGTAATATCAGGATTGATAGTCATGCATGACAATTTGGCAAAACTCACATGTCAACTTGTAGAGGAAAGACACCTCTCCTTCCCGAACTCCAGTTGCTACCCCTCTTTCTCTGTCTACTATCATAACACACCTCTATGAGAAATCTCTGTTCACACACACAACCAGCTGCAGGTTCATAAGAGGTGAGAATACTTACTTTTCAATAGATTTAATCCAACTGAGTCTCTCTTTCTTTGTTGAGAGAGACATGATCTAACCTGAACAATTCCACCTCTAAGCATGGACCTACCAAACTGAAAAATACCAATTATACTCACACCACTGTGCAAGATAACCGAGATGCATTCTCATTGATATGTGAGCCAGTTGTGGCATGGCATTCGAGTGAGATAGAGACTAGACTACATATGGACCCAAGTTCTTATAGCCCATACATATGACACAACAAAGTGTGTGATGCAAAATGAAACACAAAATTATACAAATTACTATATTTTAAATTTGAAATGATATGAATTTTAGTGTATTTTGTTCATTTTTATTGATTTTTGCTGATTGAAAAGATTCTAGTTTATAATTATATGAATGTCAGATTTCATGTTCTAAAATACAAAAATGTCACTTTTGCTCTCTCGACATTTGAACAATAATGAACAAATATGAACACTAAACATACCCTAACATTTTTACAATTGCAAACTCAAAATCGGACATTTTCATATTTCCAAAACTTTAACTGACATTAACAAAAATGAACAAAATTAGCTAATATTCATATCATTTTAAACACAAATTTGTGCATTCTTGTAATTTTTCCCATTTTGGTTAGTGGCGTCCTGGTTGGTTGGTTTAGGTTAAAAAATAGTTAATCCGCAACCAAACTACCAACTAGCGATTTATTTATTTTAAAACCTGCACTAAACCACTCAGATGGTTTTTACACTGAATCGA
>CANYCX012192175.1:0-12440 GCA_948193385.1 Breynia disticha f. nivosa | reverse complement strand
TATATAACTGATGAGTTATGAATGAATTAATGGCATGATTATACTTTGATTTAATTATAATAAGATGGAATGTTATGCTCTTTGATGGTTTATGCCTTGATGTTCATATGGATTATGTTCTTATGAACTATGAATGAGATTAAAAGGATATGATTTGCTTTGTTATTGAGTATATGATACCATTTGGTTATGAAATGCATATGATATGAGATTGAGAGTGGCCTTAATGAATGCATTTGATTCATTCATGTGTTGCATTAGCATTGTGTGACACGTGGTCGTGATATCCTAGGCTGGGCCTGAGGATGATTCAGAGGGAGATCTCGATGTCGGTCTAAGACCGATGATATTTTGAATTGGGCTCGATGTCGGTCTGGGACCGAGGAAAAAATAAAAATAAAAAGAAAGAAAAAGAAAAGAAAAAGAGAAAAGAAAAGAAATACCCCGGGGCATATCGTGTTATGCATTGGTATTTCATTTACACTTCATAATGCATTCATATGATATTGGAAGGTGAGTTTGATGAAATGCTTATTGCTAAATGTGGTAATCTTGTTGTTGATACATAAATGTTTGTGTTTATGTGCATATGTGCTATGGTTTGACCATATGAGCAATTATGTGTGGTATGACTTGTTTGCAAGCATGTTTTGATTAGGATGCACTATTATGGAATGGTAATTGTTGTACTTTACTGTAGATATGGCATAGGTAATGCCTTGGTTAAGTAATAACCTTAAGAACATGTTTGTTGTGCTTTGTTCCCCTGAAAATAAAAGTGAATTGTGCATTTTCGAGAGTCTGCACGACCCCGTGTTGACCAGCACGCCATCGTGCTGAGGTCGTGTTAAGAACCATGATCCGTGTCGGAAATGTTCTGGGTAAAGTGACGAGCACGACCTCCGTGCTCAACACGGCACAACCGTGCCACCTGAAAAACAGACTGAATAGAATTTAAACAGAGATTTAAGCACAAAATTGAGCAATAATTAATAGGACAGTTATTCCTATTGCATAATGTACTTAAATCGTAATAAGATGCGATTACTTATGCATTAACTACCTTTGTAAGTGTGTAAAAGCACTTACTGAGTATTGAGAAATACTCACGTGTATGTATGTTAATTGTGATTGTGAAGATCGTAGATAGCTGCTGGACTCGGAGATTCGTAGTGGGCTTTGACTAGTGCGATACGTCTTCAGAGGTCTTGGCTCCCGATTTTGAGTTTTGGATATTTTGTACTCGTACATATTTGTACATATTTTACATGTTTTTGGGTTTTTTTTCAAACCTTGTTACAACTTCTGCAAAACTCTATTTTGATTGTAAAATGTTGGGCCGGTGTTTATAATGAAAATGCATGTATTATCTTTTTTTTTGTCCTCTAATATTTTATTTGGTTAAATATTCGTTTTAAATATGAGATTTATCGAAAATAATGATTTCGAAAATAGGTCTTACATCTTCCACATGGTTAAGTATATTTTCAGTGTGTTTGGATTATTTTAAATTTTGCAAAAAAAGTTAAAAAAATTATCAAAATATTTAATTAAAAAATAAAAATAGAATATATTTGAGCGTCATATGCATGGTTTGTCCTGACCATATAATTGGTTGTATAACTCACTAAAATTAAATTTTTCCATATATAGTTTTTGCAAAACTCATTTTTTTTTCTCCCATTATTATTCTAATTAATTATAAAATATTTATGAACGAGGAACCTAGTAACTTTCAAGCAAATCAAGGGGATTGATTAGGAAGAAGATAATGGAACAAGGAGGATTCGGGTAAGAAAGATGAGATGAAGATTGAATCATTGATATATATTTTTTTCTTTTTTTGATAAAGTTGCATGAGCAAATATACTTGGAAATTTGTTTGGTTGACTAACTAGTTCATTTCTTCTAATAATATTTTGTCAATTATTTATATTAGGAATAGGAGGAGTGCTGCGATTTTGTTCTCAAACCTCATACAAGACCATGCTACCAGTATTAATCTAAGCATTCATCAAAGAACTCAAAACCTCAACGTACAGATGTCTCAGTGCCCGAACGTGGGTATTGACCATTAATAAAAGCAAATAAGATGATGCTTATCCACATCATAAAATCCATTTCTGACAGTATTATTTATTTGGTCAACTGCCCATTCCCGTATTAAGGTTTTCTCAAACAAATACATCATGCATCGGTTGAGATCGCAGCTGGTCTCTATTGCTTTTAAAGAGAGGAGTCATCCTCCATTGGCAGTAATGAAATGTAAAAAAAGTTTCTAATGCATCAACCTCTGCAAATCAGATATACAATCTCGTAAAAACCATCTAAACATGGTGAAAGAGATGGTTTGGCAGCACTGGAACAAACTATATAGACGGTGTTACCATCAAATCTCATTTTTTGACCTCCTCGTATTCAGCTTCTGGTGCCTGATCGCCACCTCCCTGAGATCCTCCTGAAGAATCACCACCACTTCCCTTAGACATGTGCTCTCCTATCTTAGAAACCGCTTTGTTAGCAGCATCAAGTTTGGCCTTTATTTCATCTGCATTATCACCTCCCATCGCCGTTCTCAACGCTGCAACTGCACCCTCGATTTCCTGTGCAACTTCAGAAGGAATTTTGTCTCTGTACTCATTCAAGCTCTTCTCAATGCTGTACATTGTGGTGTCTGCACTGTTTTTAATGTCGATCAAAGCCTTTCTCTCCTGATCCTTCTGAGCAAATTGCTCGGCCTCCTTGACCATCTTGTCAATTTCATCTTCGGATAAACCTCCAGAAGAGCGGATGGTAATTTGTTGTTCTTTTCCAGTGGCCTTGTCCTTTGCAGAAACAGTGACAATACCATTGGCATCAATGTCAAATGTAACCTCAATTTGAGGCATTCCTCGTGGAGCAGGTGGAATACCCACTAACTCAAATTCCCCCAAAAGTTTGTTGTCTGAGGCCATCTCACGTTCACCCTGAAGTACTTTGATACCAACCTGAGTCTGATTATCAGCTGCAGTCGAGAATACCTGAAATCAGAGCATCATTCATTAGGATTACATCTAATTTCAATGCATACTCAACTATAAAATTTCATTCAAAAACTTAAAAACTGAAAGTTCCTATCATTTGCTAATAGCACCCACTTTCAAAACCCGAGTGTTGGCCAATGAATAAGAAAATAGAAACAAGGTCTTACCTGACTCTTCTTTGTAGGAATTGTCGTGTTCCTGTTGATCAACCTAGTAAATATACCACCAAGCGTCTCTATACCAAGTGAAAGAGGAGTGACATCCAATAGAAGCAATTCTTTGACATCTCCACGGAGAATGCCACCCTGTATTGCTGCTCCCAAGGCAACTGCCTCATCAGGATTTACTCCCTTGCTTGGGCTCTTTCCAAATATTTCAGTTACAATCTCTTGAACCTTAGGCACACGGGTCATCCCTCCAACAAGAAGAACCTCATCCACTTCCTTGATAGTGATACCTGCATCCTTCAGACAGTTCTTGCAGGGATTCCTAGTCCGCTCAATCAAACTATTCACCAAGGCTTCAAATTTGGATCTTGTCAGGGTAATATTCAAATGCTTAGCACCGGATGAATCAGCTGTGATGAATGGTAAGTTGATCTCAGTCTGAGATGTAGATGAGAGCTCTATTTTGGCCTTTTCTGCTGCCTCGCGAAGTCTCTGCAGAGCCAACCTATCCTGTGCAAGATCAATACCCTCATTCTTCTTGAATTCACTCACCAAGAACTCCAACAACGCATTATCAAAATCCTCTCCTCCCAAAAATGTGTCACCATTTGTTGCTTTCACCTAAACCAGTAACCAGCAAGTCAACAATCAGTACGAAATAACTTAATGAACTCCTCCTCTATTGACAGGGGAGAGAGACTAGGCAGAGTAGCAGAACAAACCTCAAAAACACCATTTGAGATCTCCAAGATAGAGACATCAAATGTTCCACCTCCAAGGTCGAAAACTGCTATGAGGCCTTCTTTATTATTCATTCCATATGAAAGTGCAGCAGCAGTTGGCTCATTAATAATCCTTTGCACATCAAGGCCAGCGATTCTTCCTGCATCCTTTGTTGCTTGTCTTTGGGCATCATTGAAATAGGCTGGAACAGTAATTACAGCCTTTGTAACCCCCTTTCCAAGATAAGCTTCAGCAGTTTCTTTCATCTTGGTCAGAACAAAAGCTCCAACCTGACTAGGGGAGTACTGCTGTCCATTTGCCTCAACCCAAGCATCGCCATTTGGAGCCCTGACAATTTTATACGGCACCATTTTCATCTCTTTTTGGGTCTGAGGATCATCAAACTTCCTACCAATCAAACGCTTTGTTCCAAAAAGTGTGTTAGTTGGATTAGTCACAGCTTGACGTTTGGCTGGAGTACCGACAAGCAACTCGCCCTTCTGATTGAAGGCAACCACTGATGGAGTGGTCCTAGCTCCTTCGGAATTCTCAATAACTTTGGGATTCTGCAATCATGAATTTTTATACAATCACAGACTGGTTCACAAAAATGCAACCGAAGTGCTAAATCAACAAAATGTTATTACCTTTCCTTCCATAACAGCAACACATGAATTCGTAGTACCCAAATCAATACCAATAACATCATTACCCGCAGGTTTCGAGCTACATCAGAAATAACAATAAGAACACAGCTAACCAACATAAACACAACACAAAACTAAAGGACGTGCTATTTTCACCTGAATGCCCTCGTCCAACCACCCCAATTATGCCCTGAGCTCGTAGTAGCCCACGATGGCTTAGCATTGCCACTCAACTGCACGTAAATAAACATACTCAAATCGACTATTTAAACCACCAATACATTAATAATAAATTTCAATTCAGTCAAAAACTATCCATACGCAAATCAAATTCAACCACTTTTACACTCATTCCCAGCAAACAATGAATTCAAAAGCGTCGTTAGCAACTTTACTTGTTCAATCAAATCCCAATATGAAGATCATATCACAAGCTTGAAAGTGAAGTAAGACACCGTATCGGCAAATGGTAAGATATTCATTAAAGAAATACAAATAGAACAAATTCGTCTTTTCCCAAGTACCCAAGAAACAAAAACTACCCAGAACTAAAATCGAAGAAACCCAAACGAATTATTGATGAAATGAAAAAATGAATGAAGAGTGTTCTTACGGATTTGAAAGCGGATAGAGGAGCAGACGCGACCTCACGGCGTCTTATTGAACGCAATAAAGCAACTGCTGCCATAGGAAAGATGCGAGGAGAGGAGATGAAAGGAAAGAAGTGTTTGTTGTGTTAAAAATGGAAATGTGTAGGGCAGTAGGGTTTAGGGTTTTGCTTGGGGGTATAAGAGTATTTTTATAGCTGTAAGAACTTTCCAGATTTGCTTAGAGATGGGGGATGTCGGTTTTTTTATACGGGAACCTAATAGTGCTTCAGTACAACCGGTGCATTGTACTCCGGGTCTTACGTTAATAATAACCAAACTTGGTTGAGATTCAATTGTCACAAATATGTTTTCTCAAGTGGGTATTAATCAAAGGAAAAAGCAAAAATCAGACATGAGGGGAACATCATCCTGCTCATTATTGTAATCAGACATTGAAACTATAACTCTTACTAAGGAATGAACAACACAATTTTCTGATCTCTCCACATTATGAACACAAACATCATTACATAAAAGCACACCAAATAAAAAGGATACAAAAAAGAACCATATGACAGAATCCTCTCAACTCCCTCAAGAGTTCCTAAAACGCCCCTCCATCCCCTCACCCAACTCCACCGCCTGAACCACCAGATCCAGAAAATGACATTAATGCAACCAATAGAGCACATTAACTACTATAGCCAACTGCATTCCAGTACGGACCCTGCTGAGCATCTACACGATACCCACATGCAAGAAACTGATTGCACTAACCCATTAGCAACTATGCAGCCCATGCAACCCATGCACGTTGATCCTACCAAAGACCACTCTCCTTCTCATCATGATACTCATTTTCCCACTATTGCCCAAGTTCAGCAAGGACTGCACTAAGCGGGTCCCAATAATAGGCCCCCCTCTGCATTCCCTGAGGGTCCAGATCAGCCTTCGACATATTTCTGGCCATCCTCCTTTCGGGAAGCATTGTTTGGTAAGTGTAGGCCTCCGAAAAGAGCTCAAAGCCTTTTAGCCAGTAGAAAGGTGAACCTGCAATTTCATGATGGTAATCCAAGGATGCCCAAATTCACCTGCCCTAAGTCTCTTAAAGTCGAACTCATTCAACCATGGAAGAACACATTTATTGCGAAGCCACTTGGGCGCAATGTTGGGTTGGGTCCGTTCTCCAAGCGTGTAGGAGATCTGTGGAAATGGTTATTTTCTTATTCGATTCGACCATGACGAGGATAGGGAGACAGTCCTGCTGGAGGGCCGTGGACGATCCAAGGCCATTACCTTACTGCGCGTCAATGGTCCCCTCATTTTATTCCGTTCGAGGATAGTATTGATTCAACTTTAGCCTGGATTTGGTTCCCAGAACTCTTTATGATGTATTACCATGAGGATCTTCTCTTTACGTTGGTTTCTATTATTGGAAAACCGGTAAAAATAGATGTCAACACTCGTTTGACGATTCGGGGACGATTTGCACGAGTGTGTGTTGAGATTGATCTTACTAAACCTTTAGTAGCCCAGTTCTGGTTAGATGGTAGATGGCATTCGGTTGAATACGAAGGATTACATAAGATTTGCTATGATTGTGGTCTTTATGGTCACCGAGTGAAATCTTGCCCTACAAGGCATATGGCGGATAACGTGGTACCAGAACCTAAAATGCATCCAAACGAAGCCACTGACCCGAACGATCCTCCCACTACTATACAAAGGATGGAGCCACAACATGAAGCTTCTCAATAGTCCCTATTTGGCTATGGTTCGTCCATGATTGCACCTAAAAAAGATCTTCGATCTCGTGGCCCAAAACACATAGAAAAAGCAGGTAGAAAGGACTTAACAGGGGCAGTAATAGATTTGCTGCCTTAATGAATGATGATCCTAGGAACCCCGAATGAATCATTACCTGGCAGCCCTATTAATGACCCTACCTCAGCACACCAAGCATTTAATGCAGTAGCTGCTCCTTTTAAAAAAGCTGCAGAAGGAAAAAGGATTGCAAAGTCTGCATATACATGTCACACCAAAGGAAGGAAATCATGAACCGGAGCCCAACTTGAGTCCATCCAGTATGCCCCAAAATGTCCCAATCTCTCCAAACCCAGCAACACCAAATCCAACCTTGCTCGCTTTGCCACATGAAGATCCAGTAGTCCCACAACAGCCTTCTCAGAGTCTTAATCAGGCCACTGCTCCAGGTGCAGTTTGTGATTCCCTAAACATAACTTTAGCAAATGTTCTGTCTCATATACTGCGAGGTGAGCAACACGCAGGGGCCACCCCTAACAGCCAAAATTCCACCCCAGTACCAATCCCCACCTCTTTGTATGTTCCTCCTCGGCCTCTAGGCCAAGTGGACGAGACTTCAAATCAAACATCTCAGCAAAACCCTCGGAGAAAACGGAGACGATCACAATCTTCGACAAGTTTGCGGCCTACCACAAGTAATTATGGCAATTTCTCCTCCTCTTCGGAGGAGATGAAATTGTTTGACAGCAACTAGCTGGGTAATAGGTAATATTACTCTTTACTATATCTATGTCAATATTATATTAGAATTCTTGTGGAATGGGTAATTCCCATACTATAGACTATGTGAGATATATGACCAGATGTTATAAACTAGAGTATAGGTGTAAGGCTGGTCGGAACCAAAACCGACCCCTCCAAGTAACAGTTTGGGCCGGTCCGATCACAGTTTCGGGCCGAGTTTCGAACCTTTGGTTCCAGTTCGGCCGGTTCTGGTCCGATTTGACCGAAACCGGCAGTTCAAATCCGATTTTCTTTCCAAAAGTAACCGAACTGTCGGTTCGAAACCAACAGTTCACGGTTCCATGAAGCTTGGAACCGGAACTGGATATAGCCGGTTTCGGCAATTCTAGGCTGACTCCGGTTCCAATTCCAGAGCCGGCGGGTCGGGCCTGGCCGGACGGTTCTGGTCCAAACCGTCGGTTCCGGTTCTGGTTCCAAATTTCCACCTCTAAATTGAAGGTGTGTTTCATTGCGGAACCCAAGATTTCTAGGGAAGTTGCTACGAGAATATATAGGCGACTTTGTTTTGAGTGCTTATATCACGAGGAAGTGAGGGGACGAAGTGGTGGGATTTGGCTACTATGGAACAAGTCGGTAATCAGGATCACGATCATACAATCATCAGCCTAATTCATTCACTGTCATATAATACGGAGTAATGGTGAACACTGGTTGGTTACAACCATTTATAGGTTTCTGGATGATGAGCGAGGAAGTCAGTTTTAGGCAGAGATTCAGTCTCTAACTGCATCAATCAGGGAACCATGGGTCATTTTAGGGGATTTTAATGCCACCATTGGGAGATCAGAGTGCAGTAGAGGCAGAGGGAATCTAACAATTCGTATTACATTCAATCGATGGATACATGAGTTGGGACTGATCGATATGGGATTTACAGGACCTGTATTTACATGGGCGCGCAGGAATTCTATGCATACACGTATTATGCGTCCACTTGACAGGGCGTTGTGCAATGTTGGTGAGCGACTTGCTTGGCCAGAAGGACATGTTAAGGTCCTACCACGAGTTCTCTCAGATCACACCCCTCTGTTACTTCAATTGGAAAAACCAGTGATGAAGTCTCAAAATAAACCTTTTGATTCCCAGCGGCTTGTTAGGTCATCCTAATTTCAAGCATTTTTTCAAAGTCAGTGGTTGAGTCAGGATTTTCCAACTAAACTCACTCAATTAGCAATAGGTCTTCAACGATAGAACCACAAAATCTTCGAGAATATTTTCCAGAGGAAAAAATGACTTCTTGCCTAGATTGTTGGCATCCAAAGGGCACAGGATTGGGCCTATTCTCTAGGCTTACAAAATTAGAGATTACATTACATACTGCACTGGATAGAGTTTTAGATGATGTGGAATCATTATGGTTCTAGAAATCTAGAGAATAGTGGATCGTGTTGGGTGATAGAAATACAAAATTCTTCCACACATCCACTCTTATTCGCAGACACCAGAATAGAATTGGCAGGATTAAACTCATAGATGGTTCATGGACTGAGGATGATGAAGTTATGAAAACGTCTGCTAAAGATTACTTCCAAATCCTCTTCACAACTGATTCTAATACCCACAGGCACATGCGATAGTTGAAAATTTCCCACCATAGGAGGAGTATGACAGACACACTCTCAACCAATCCTTTCTTCCTTCTGAAGTCACTAAAGCAGTGTTCCAGATGAATCCTTATAAAGCTCCAAGGTCGGATGGATTCCAATCCATCTTCCATAAAAAATGTTGGGATCTCGTGGGACCTAAGGTAATTGATGTTGTCCTAAAGAGTTTGAATGAGAAAATCCTATATCTAAGAATTAACAATACATTCATAATGCTTATTCCAAAGCTGACCAGTCCAAAAACCTTTGATCATTTCAGACCTACTAGTTTGTGCAATGTGATTTACAAAACAATCACAAAGTTATAGTATCCAGGTTGAAGCCTCCATTACCCAAATTTGTGGGGCCAGCATAGTTGAGTTTTATTCCTGGGCGAAATATTACTAATAATATTATGATCTATCAGGAAGTCCTCCACTCAATATGGAAAAAATGGGCTTTGAAAGGGTACATGCTCATGAAGATTGATCTCAAGAAGGCTTATGATAGGCTGGAATGACATTTCGTTCAGGATACATTACTGTATCTTGGTCTTCTATAACATCTTATCAAGGTTATCATGCTTTGTGTAACTACTTCTACTTTTCATATCTTGTGGAATGGAGAGCCTACAACGTCATGTGCCCCTACAAGAGGATTGCAGTAGGGGGATCCATTATCCCCTTATCTGTTTGTGTTGTACCTGGAGAGATTGGGCCACCTTATTGATGCTAGTGTTACTGTAGGGGATTGGAAACCCATTTTCATTAGTCGAGGAGGTCCATCCATATCCCATTTATGTTTTGTTGATGATTTGGCTCTTTTTGCAAGGGCGGATGTAACACAAGCTCGGGTTATCAATGATGTTTTGAGTCGATTTTGTGCAATTTCTGGCCAAAAAATAAGTTATGATAAATCCCACCTCCTGTTGCCTCGAAATGTGAACCAGAATTTAGGCCATACTCTAAGCTCCATACTTAATATCCCTCTTACCAACCAATTGGGAAGATACCTTGGTGTGTCTTTTATCCACCAACGGGTCACCCGTAGCACATATAAAGAAGTTCTTGCACGGGTTCATTAGAAACTACAAGGATGGAAATTGCAATGTCTCTCCATAGTAATACGAGTGACTCTTATTCGCGCAGTCTCTTCAGCAATACCCACTTACACCATGCAGACGACCTCCTCCCTAAAGCAGTATGCGTTTAGATTGACAAATGAAACTGTCAATTCTTATGAGGCTCTACGAAGGAGAAAAGATGAGTCCATAAGGTACATTGGGATCAAGTGTGCTAACCAAAGAGGATGAGGGGTTTGGGGATACGGTGCATGTGGCAATTTAATAAGGCCCTCCTCTCAAAACAAGCTTGGCGAATTGCTAATCAAGAGAATGCGGTAAGCACTCAGATCCTCACAAACAAGTATGTGCAAAGGCGCCAATTTGGGAGTCAATGGGAAATAAAACCTACCGACTCAGCTACTTGGAAAGGCGTAACAACAACACATTATTCACCAAGGTATGGGGAAAAGTGTTATCAATGGTCATAATATCAAATTTTGGGAGGATAGATGGTTGGATACATTTTGCTTGCGTGACGAGGTAATAGCAGAGGTAGGCGCGCATGAACTCTCGTCCAAAGTTATGGATTATTGGGGGAAAGGAGGATGGGATTGGCCTAGATTGCAGGATAAATTACCAAACCAACTTTTACTTCATCTAGCAAAACATGTGGTCTAACCTTTCCACAATGGGGTGACAGAACGACTTGAAAACTTAGTACTCGAGGCAAATTTTCTGTGAAGTCAGCATACTGGGCCCAACTAAATTTGATTAACCAACCATCTCTGATTCAGCCCTCGGTGTGGAACTCTATTTGGAGGCTGAAGGTTACGAAACGACAATGGGTTTTTGCTTGGCTTATGTACACAATAGAGTTTTGTCCAAAACTTTATTACAACAATAAGGTTTGGCCATCAATACAAGCTGCAACTTATGCCATCGTGCTGAGGAATTACCTATTAATTTATTTAGAGATTGCCAGGAGGTGAAGATCTTTTGGGAAGACATTGTTCCAGAAGAACTAAAAATGCACTTCTTCAATTTACCTTTTTAGGAGTGGGTTCCATGGAATTGTACGGTCAAAATTGTGGGCTGGAATGAAGTTTCCTAGAGTTGTGTTTTTGTCATAACATGTTTGTTCATTTAGAAAAGAAGGAATGAGATTCAATTCCAAAGGAAAATGGTCCCTCTTTATATTCCTAATTTTTGCAAAAATGTCTCTGATATCTCTCAGGCTCATCAGCACACCACTCTTGCTAAAAATAGTGTTAAGGAGATACTCGTTGGCTGGGCTCGTTCTTTCCATCATTGGATAAAATTGAATTCTGACGGTGCATTTAAAGGAGAGTCAAGGCAGGTATCTTGTGGTGGGGTTCTACGAGATTCAACTGGGAAGTGGCTTGCAGGGTATGCAGTCAACCTAGGCATAGCAACTATGTTAGAAGCAGAGCTATGAGGCATTTACTATGCTTACTACTTGCATGGAATAAAGGCCACCGATGCATTGTTTGTGCTACTGACTCTAAGTTAGCTGTTCAATTACTGCAGACGGATAGACCTAGATATCATCCTCTGTTCCCAATGTTACTGAATTGCAGGAAGCTCATTTCTCGAGATTGGTTAGTTAGAATTGAACACACCTACCGTGAAGGTAACCGAGTAGCGAATCGATTAGCTAGTCTTGGTGCATCTCTAGTGCAAGGTGTACATTTTTTCCATTCTCAACCTTCTGTTTGTATAGAACTCCTGTGGGAGGATGCCAGGGGACTCTATTTTCCCAGGCTTATTTTTGAATGAAATACATGGCTAGTCATGCCAACTCTTACACCAAAAAAATAAAAGCACACCAAATTACTAGTATTTGCATGAAAGCACTATTTGTGCGTAATATGATTGACAAATATATTAACTTTGTTCATATGTAAGAGTAGAAATATGGATCAAATAAAATGTAGCTAAAATCTTCTAAGAAGTTAGCGACTTTATTCGCTTGATGTAAAGGGATTTCATATATTATGATAGTGTTAATTTTATAAATTTATGTAAATTGTTTTATTTTTAAGTGCTCCTCCCGTT
>CANYCX012191395.1:0-22196 GCA_948193385.1 Breynia disticha f. nivosa | reverse complement strand
CTTCCTGTGGCTGCAACTCCACTCGGTCTCCAATCCTACCTTCGCTCACAGTCTCATCCAGTCCATACATCATAAATGACACATGCATTTATATTTCACTACAAAAGCTTCACGCCAGACAAAGCCTCCTCTTTCCGCCCCCTTTTCTCCCGCAAAAAGAGGGGGCGGTGTATATGGTGGACGGCACGGAAGGGGGGGTGGCCGCCCCTGCTCCCCCTGTCCTTCCGTGCCTGTATGATTGTCTGGTTAGTACTGATTTGGAGTGCAATGTTGTCTAAAGGTCGGTTAAGATGTTATCAAAGATTCGGCAACGTGGGAGGAGAATAACAACGTAAAATAGTCTGTACAAATTCTATAACAGTTAAGAAATGCTAAAAGATTTCTATATGAATACATCATGAATGAAATTATTGATTATTAGGTTTTAATAAATGAAAAAGTTAAGAAATAGTGTGAATAATTAATTAAGTCTAATTAAAATAATTCAAAATCACAAAAAATTAAAAAAATGAAATGATACTTTGTGGTTAAGTGATTATTTTATTACATGATTTTAATCAAGAGCTTAAAAGAACATTTTTTAAAAAGTATATTTAAAAACTAAAACAAAAATTAAATAAACAGTGAATAAATAATAAAAAAAACAACAATGAACTCAGCTAAAAACAACACTGTCAGAGCTCAATCACTATAAGGTTTATCAACTAAATTTCTCATTAGTAACTTTCATTTATTATAATAAGTCATAGTAAATTAAATGAATTTATAGATGAAGAAAGCATGGTTTGCTTTGTTTTGGCTTTTGGCCTATCACCTTTAAATTTTATCATTCCTCATTTCATTTAAAAAATAAACCCCAATATTTTGAATTTTTTTTTTTTTTGGTTTTAAGGGAGGGCTCAACAGCACCCAAAGTCTCACAGTTCAACAACAATAACTAAACAAATTTGGGAATAGAAACTCCCACGACATCCTCAAATAGTATTGGAATAAGTTCCGACGGAGGAGCATCCAAAAAGCATACTCCCACGGAGGTATTCAAACCCAATATTTTGAATATGAATATACATCAAACATTGCAACTTTTTGCAATGAAAGCTAACATTACAAACATGAAAATCAAAAAATACCATAAAACTTTCAAAAACCATCAATCCTTGTGTTGTAACAAATAAATACTATCTCTATCACAATTGGAGAAAGCCAAACAGCAACCACTACAACCATCCATCCTCTTCTCACTCCATCAATGCCATGGCAACATTTTAACCTTTTTGTAACAGAAACATTTATAACAAATTATAAATTTATTCATTTGCTTTTAACTTCCCAAAAATTAAATTTCCATCTTACCAATGATTACTCCCAATAAAATGCTCTGCCGCTAACAAATTTAATCATTCATTTTTCACAGACATAACCTTGCTAAATACACACAATGAACATATTTCTTTTGCTCTATTTGCCTTTCTTAGAATCTTCAATTTGAATATAGTAACAATGAGTATCTAAAGTGACAATGTTATTGTCCCTTCACATATTTTTTTTAAAATGAGAAAGTAGTGCACATTGCTCAAAGAGAGAAGAAAACTTCAGCTAAGCGATAAGGTATGGTACTCATTTTTCACTCCATGTAATATAATTTGACTGATTAAGAATATTGGCATCATCATTGGTGATGAATTGCTTTACAAATTATTCCTAAATCCTTTACTATATCAGTGCGTTCGCATGGTTAGTCCACTTGCAGGACTGCTTTTAATTAGAGAAATGCATAATTTAGATTTAGGCTTGAATCGACTATTTCATGCCCATGTGGTCATGAGTGCACAGGTCACACTAAAAGTTATTGCTCACAATCAACTCTCTGTTTCTCAAAAATGATTGACTCAATTTGAGACTAACTGTGATTTATAAGTAAAACTTTATTGCCTCCGTAAGCAGCTGAATCCGACTTGTGACCACTGCTTGATCCTTGAGTTACTATTTCTTATTTCTTCATCATCATAGACTGTATCCAGCGCTGACTCTTTTCAAAACTATAATTCTTCTTAGACTGATAGTCCTATAGAAGCAACCTTCTGCAACATCTTATTACTGTGATGCATGCTTACTAGCTCATACCTGCATATTATGTTTGACGCTTTCATGCCTTAGAAGAAATATATATATATATATATATATATATACAATGTGGTGTATGTGACCAAAAAGAGAGAACAAAAGGTAGGTGTCACTGTATTTGCAAGCCAATTTAATAACAATATGCCTATACTATGTTGAAAACACATAGTATCAACTAAATACATTTAACTTTCAACCTTGCTAAATATACACATTGAACTTATTTCTTTTCCTCTATTTGTATTTATTAACATCTTCAAAGTGAATTGGTAACAATAAGTATCTAAAGTGACAATGTTATTATTCCTTGACATATTTTTACAGCTGAGAAAGAAGTAGTGCAATATACTCAAAGAGCGAAGAAAACTTCACTAAGAGATAAGGTGTGGTACTCACTTTTGACTCCATGTATTATATGTTTGACTTATTAAAACTATTAGCATCATCAATGGTGCTAAATAGCTTTACAAATTATTTCTAAATTCATTGCTTATAATCAATGGTATGTTCATGACAAATATATCATCACAATGGACTGTTCATGTCGAATATATCATGTAAAGTGTAAGTTTGACATGTTTTGTGTCAGCAGAATTTTTTAAACAGAAATGTAGGTTATTATATGTAGTATGTAAGATGAGATGTGCACTATGTGAATATGTACCCGCACATTCAGGCGAAAAACACACTAAAGCAATAATATATTAATGGCTTGTGAGTTTCTTCTGTTTTTCATATCTCCAAAACCACAACTGGAAATCAAACAAATATGTCGGCATATCAGTACATACTAACACAACAATTAAGGCATAGAAAGGGTTAGAGATAAAGGTCAGCTTCATACATTCGGAGTCTGTTGTTCAATTGCCTTTTCTATCATGAGCAACAGTGGAATTTAGTGATAGCATGTTAAGTGCTTGATCATTCTTTAAGGGAGCCATATAGAGTAGATGGATTAATGTTCTTGAGCAGCTTTCTAATTCCCAACTGAAACTAATCTTTGGAGATTCATTACTTAGTTGATCATCATTCTTGACCGAAATTTTAAGATCTTTTTAATTTAAAGTCAATCTTAATTTAACCAGGATCATCATATAAACTTCCTGAAAGATAAATAATTTAGCTGGTGATGCGATTACCAAATATGTGATTATCGCGCGAAGTTTCATTGCCGAAAGCATTAAGGTTGATGAAATCTCATTGGTTTTGTTGAATTTCCTAAATATCACAAAATAAAATAGTATAATTTGTTTCACATTTTTTGTGTAGTCGTATTTAGATATTTCCAGCTGGTGCAAATCCTATCAAGGTTACTACAGCTTCTACCTTTGATGTCAATTCCGATAGTGACGACCTTACTCATCAATAGCAGCAAGAAAGGTTTGTTCGCTTTGCTCCTTTATTTTTTTTAATTTTCTTTTTTACTTTTTAATGATTTTAATTCTTCAAATAAATATATTTTGTGACATTCATTATTTTTGTAATCTTCTATTTATCTTAACATTTTTTTCTCTTCTTCCTTGGAATTAATAAAATTAGCCTTTATCAATGTATTAAGCTTTGCATTTTGTTGAACTTTCATTGTCTAATAGCTTGATTTATGTTAAGTTTTAAGTTGTGTGTGTCTATTCAACTAAAATTTTACACAAATGTGTGTTACAGCAATAAAATTAGAAAATTTATGATGCAACAAGGCATGCCAACTCAATCAAGGAAAGAAAAAATTCTAACCATGAAGTTGAAAAACCTAGCAACTTCAAAGAATGAAATAGAAGATGAATGCCAAAATTGTAGTTCCCACCACATTGCCCTCTTAAAAAACCAAAAATCACGCCTTGCCAAATTAAGGAGGATAAAAAAACAATACCCCCATTACAAAAGCACAACACCCTACTAAAAAAAACCAAAATTCTTGTGCACACAGATTGTTCAACTTCAATATCATCTAGCATCATTAGTGTCATGAACATCCATCCCATGGTACAACTAACCAATCGACACTCCACCACCGAAAATGAATATTCAAGTTCAGGTAATCATTCCAGGAATTTTTTTCCATTCAAAAATTTGTCATTATTCCTTTGTTAGATTTGATTCAGATAAATATATATAACTTACTCTCAAATTTATGAAAATAAAAATCTACTCACAACAACCAACAAGGACATATCCAAATTAGCAACATGCAGTTGGCTCAACTAATACTACTTCATCCCATAGAATGATATCACATTGTGAAGGTATGTTTCTCCATAATTTTGATTCCATTTAAATTTTACTCCCAAAAAATTGCAAATATTGTAGGCATTACAAATAATTTAACAAAAATTACGAAGTACAAAAGAAGCCACAAAAATTTAGCATAATAACATTATTTCATCCTTTATCACAAAAAAAAAATATTTCTTCAACAAAATGAAACTAAAATAATCATAAAAATTCATTCCAAAATGTAATTATTTATTTTTACTTATACTATAAATACACCTTATTTCAAAAACATGCACTTGGAACTTTGGTCCGCCTTCACTCACTTGCCAACATTGTGGTGCAATAATGTAGTATGAAGAGAGAACCATCAAAAGCAGAAATGTTACAAACCCAAAATTTTCACTTTGTTGCCTTGAGGGTAAGGTGCAACTACCCTTTCTACATGAGCCTCCTCAACTATTAAAGTACCTCTTGAGCCTTATATCTGGTGAGAAAGGAAAGCATTTTTGCCACAATATTAGAGCTTACAATTCAATGTTTGCATTCACTTCCATGGGTGGCCAAATTGACCATAAATAAACAAGGGAAAAGGCCCATATGTATTTAGAATACATGGACAAACCTACCACCTTATAGGATCCCTTCTTCCTTAAGTTGGAAAGCAACCAGCATTTGCATAACTTTACATATACGACACTGACAATGAGATAACCAATAGAATCAACTTAGTCACCAAAAACCCAACCGACCCAAAACTCCATAAAGACATTGTTGAAGCATTGTGCAACATGTTAGATGACAATAATGTATTGGTCAAATCATTCAGAATGGCCAGGGATGCATTCATTTGTTCTGATAGTTTAAAAGTTAGAATAAGACTAAATCAAAATAGAACTCGTGATGCACGACAGTACAACATGCCAAATGCTCCAGAGGTCGCAAGACTAATAGTGAGCGATTCAAATGATAAAAATTTTAATAGGAATATTATTGTCCAACACAGAACAAAAGGCCTTCAAAGAATCATTGATCTCCACCCGAGCTTCATGGCATTGACATACCCATTGTTGTTTCCATATGGAGAAGAAGGATACATGTTAAGAAGTCCCTTAAGAGATTTAGCTAACAGTCAATACAATAGACAAGTTTTATCAATACGGGAATATTATTGCTTCAAACTTCATCAGAGACTTAATGAAGCCCAAACACTTTTTCTTTCTAGACGACTACTGCAACAATTCATAGTAGATTCATACATGCAATTGAAGAGGAAAAATTTCAGTGGATTCGATGCAATCAAAAGAAGTTAAGGACAGACTTATACTCTGGTTTAATGGATGTTGTCTACCTTGGTGCCACAAACTGCAATGCAGTAGGAAAGTCAATAATATTACCATCTTCGCACACTGGTGGACCACGATATAGAGTGCAAAACTATCAAGATGCTATGGCCATATGCAGATGGGTAGGATATCTCGATTACTCATAACATTCACATGCAACCTGAATTGGCCAGAAATCGATGCCATGCTATCTATTATCTCAAGAGAAAAAGATCCAAACAGGGTTGACATTGTTTGCAAGGTATTTCAAGTCAAACCGCATGAACTCATGGACGACTTAAAGCACAGGAACATTTTTGGCCAACCAACTGCAAGTAAGTCATCCTAAAAACCCTTCCAAAAAAATACAAAACTTACAAAATAATTTTTAATCGAACTCAAACCACTTATCAACCATATATGTTAAAAATTAAGCGCTAAATTTTTTATCATTGTAACAGTTATCTACACTATTGAGTTCCAAAAACAGGGTGTGTCACACGTGCTCATTCTGATATTCATACATCCTGATGATAAGAATCTGTCCCCAGAGAGTATAGATAAAATCATTCGTGTAGAAATTCCTAACCCAACCAACGATCCCCAAGGTACAACACCGTCAAAAAACCATGATGCATGGACCATGTGAGCCACAATGCCAAAAAACACCCTGCATGTCAAGAGGAAGGTGCACTGAACACTTTCCAAAAAAATACGACCACACATTCCTAGGTGATGATGGTTTTCCAATCTATCGAAGAAGGGATACAAGAATTACAATCAAGGACGGCATGCTTTTGGATAACACATTTGTTGTTCCATACAACGTATACTTGATTGTCAAGTTTGATGCCCACATAAATATTGAACTATGTAATATGTCGAGATCTGTGAAATACCTATTCAAATACATGCACAAAAGGCCAGATAAAAGCAAGGTATCAATTGAAACACCAGAATCTACAAATGATAATGATGAGATAAAGAATTACCTTGATTGTAGATACATGTCAGCAATAGAGGCATGTTGGCAAATTTTCCAATTCAATATAAACTACAGAGAGCTGGCAGAAGAAAGGCTTCTGATTCATCTTCTGGGAGAACACCTAAGTTTCTTCAAAGAGAACACCTCTTTGAAAAATATCATCTCTCGACCAAATATTACAAAAGGAAAACTCACTGAGTGGTTTGAGATCAACAAAACCAACAACGATTCAAGACAACTTACATATGCACAGATTCCATCTGAGTGGGTATGGAATCATAAAGACAAAGAGTGGATGAGAAGAAAGAAAGGAAAGGTCATTGGAAGAATTTGTTTTGCACATCCAGCAAGCGGTGAGAGATATTACTTAAGAATTCTCCTCAACATTGTTAAAGGAAACACATCATTTGAAAGCATCGAACTGTTAATGGAGTCTTATATCCAACTTTCAAGTCTGCATGTTATGCACTAGGCCTCCTAGATGATGACAAAGAATGGAACGACTGCCTACAGGAGGCCGCAGGATGGGCAACTGATCATGAGTTACGACAATTATTTGTCACAATTTTGACACATTGTGAAGTCACTGATGCTTCAGAAGTTTGGACATCAAACTACAAAATATTATTAGAAGATATAGTCCACCTCCAAAGGAAGAGACAACAACGTCAAGATTTGAAACTTATAGACCAACAAATACAAACATACACCATAATTGAGGTTGAACAATTACTTCAAAAGATGGGTAAATCACTGAAAGAAATACAAGGCATGCCTCTGCCAAATGTTTCTATCTTGACATTCAAGGGTAACAGACTACTCAATGAAGAACTTGATTATGATCGCAATGCACTTTGCAATGAGCATAAAAACCTTTATATATCACTTAACACATGCCAAAGAGAAGCGTACGATGCTATCCTTAAATCGGTCACAAATCAAACGGGAAAATTCTTTTTCATCAATGAGGCAGGCAGAACCGAAAAAACATACCTTTGGAAATCAATCATCACGCGTCTAAGATCAAAAGGAAAAATAGTTATACTTATTGCAACCTCCGGAATTGCAACATTACTGCTTCCTAATGGTAGAACCAAACATTCAAGATTCAACATATCTCTTGACCCCACCCTAGAATCTACATGTGAGATATGTCATTGGACACAACTGGCAAAACTTATTCTCAACACATCTCTCATAATATGGGATGAGGCACCAATGGCCAACAAACATTGCTTTGAAGCTTTGGATAGAACCTTGAGAGATATCCTCCGAACAAAACATGAGAACAGTTTTGAAAAACCATTTGGCTGCTTAATAACTGTTCTTGAAGGAGATTTTCGTCAGATAGTACCGGGGATCCCTAAAGGACGCAGAGTTGACATTATAGATGCCACCATAAACTCATCATATTTATGGCATCATGTCAAATTCTATGAATTGAAACAAAATATGAGACTATCAAAGGACGAACACAATCAATTGACTAATGATGCAGCTAAATTCAATGATTGGTTATTGCAAATTGGAGATGGATCACATTACGACCAACTTGACAAAGAACTAATCAAGATTCCTTTTGATATGATGTTGCCTGATAATAAAGATCTGATACATCGCATAGTCCATGCAGTATATCCTTTTATTTCCCAATCTTACACTAAATCAACATATTTGCAAGAAAGGGAAATTCTCACATCAAAGAATGAGATTGTCAACCAAATCAACGACTTCGTCATTGCATTGATACCAGGTCAAGAAATCACCTACTTTAGCTCTGACATGATCTATAAGTCTACTTCTTCATCAAGTGACGATGATTTGTGTTATATGACAGAGTTTTTAAATGGACTTCAGTTCAACGTGGTGTCAAATCATAACTTATGGCTCAAAACAGGAGTCCCAGTCATGCTTCTGAGGAATTTAAACCAAACAGAGGGTCTTTGCAACAGAACAAGACTACTAATAACGCACTTGGGAAAATGGTCAATCGTCGCCTAAATACTGACAGAAGCACATGCAGGGGACATCGTAACAATCTCTCAAATTGTAATGTCAACAGGCGATGCAAACTGGCCATTCAAATTGAGACGACACTAACTTCCACTAACTTTGTGCTATGCGATGACAATTAACAAAAGTCAAGGACAGACGCTCAAATGTGTCGACTTATTCTTTCCAAAGCAGGTATTATGTCATGGACAACTGTATGTTGTTGCATCACGGGTTACAACGAGAAAAGGTCTCATCATACTGAACGTGGACGATGAAATGGAGGATACCATGTTTGTCAAAAACAGTGTACAAAAAAATTTTCAACAACACTTTCTCATCACTACACATCAAACAAAATCATTTAAGTAATAGTGCAACATCTTCTCATTTTGTATTCACAATAATTTATATCATTCCACTAATATTTTGATTCACACAATCTTTTTAATTTACTACGTATGATTGATGATATTATGTGCAAACAATTGCTATATATACAATTTCTTAAATACCATTCAATCTAACACTCATTACAATCATAACAATAATATGTGCAAAATGAAAATAAGAAGTCGAATTGATAGGTAAGAAATGTAATTATGGGTTGCAACAAAAGGGAAGGACAGGTCAAGGGTATGGTGTTGATATGAGCAAAAGAATGTAATAATTGTGAAACAAGTTTGACACAAATTAAGAGAACAAAATAAAAAGAAGACTTGTGTTGAATATGATTAAATTCACAGCTCAACAGGTCGTTTTTATATTTTCGTTTAAAGTGTAAATTTATGCTTTTTATTAATTAATAAAAAATTAGATAATTGAAGTTAAATGTTTATAAATATTATTGTCAAATTCACAAATTTTAAAATATTAATTATTGTCAATTCAATATTTTACTTTTAATTGAGCAGGATTCAAGTTTCAATAAAATTGGACTATACTCAATTTATTTGAGTTCTTACAACTACATGTACATGGTCACCCTACACGTCAATATATCTGACAGTGTAGTCACCAACAATGTTGGTTAACGCTTTAACTTGTCCTGAAATGTTTTCAAACAACCTTTACCATATATTAAACAAATCTATATGTCATCGTGATTCAAAATATTTTTAAAAAATCAATTCAAACCAACATATCATCAGTTAAGTCTCATGAAAGATTATTATTATTATTATTATTATTATTATTATTGATAAAAGTCTCATGAAAGGCTATAGTGTATGATAAAGCGTATTAGTGTTACGATAAAAAATTGGTTTTACTTTTGGTATAACGCTGTTTTTTATCAATAGCACAAGTGACAGCACAGTGTTGTATATTCTAAAAAATGGTTGAAAATGTCTGACCCTATATAGGTTCCTTCCTTAGTATGTATGTGGAAAGTAGCTTATAGTTAGATGCAAAAATGGGGTTAAGAAGAGCAGGAACGCATAGATTTTGTTGGTCCAAATAGCATTGAAGTATTTGTTTGTGGTCCATATCATAGAGCACATCCTTCTGTACCTGCATTTTCAATTGGTTCTTTATCCTTATGAGCCTATAATTCTGTTACCTGATGCGATGACAAGTGTTTGAATGGTATTGATCGATCAGTTGAATTTTGGCCTGTTGTGATGGCTAAACATGAGAAACAATCACGTTCCATATATTTCCATAAATGAACAAGGGCATTTGCATTTAAAAAACCATAATTTAATTTTGTACCCTTTTAGGGATGGTTGCTTTGCTCGTCCCATCTGTGTTTTCCGTTATGGGAGCACAACATTTGCAGATTGTACATAAGCTTACTCTTGCGTGTTGAGATAGCCAAACAAAAATTGGTATGATTATTTGTGAGAAGGGACAAACTGTGTGTTTGTTCATTTTTGTCTATGTTAGTTCAAGTTCGTCAATTATATGAATGCCCGATTTTGAGTTTGCAATTATAAAAATGTTAGGGTATGTTCATACATATATGTTTAGTATTCATTGTTGTTCATTATTGTTCATATTTCGAGAGAATAAAAAAAAAATTTTTGCATTTTAAAAATGAAATCGGGCATTCATATAATTGATGAGTTAGAATCTGGCATAAACAAAAATAAATAAATATGAATTGACATTCCTATAATTTCAAACTCAAAACAAATTTATTTAGTGTAATTTTTTTAAATGGAATGCCCTTACCCAGTAATTTGAAACATGATGTATTAATATGATATGGGTATCCCGCACAAAAAAATTAGGTTGATGACATATATACACTCAAAATAAAGTTTTATTGCAGTGAAAATAGATTTTAAAAGTTCTTACCCTACATACTTCTTCTAATTGCAAAAATTATAGCATATCACCTAAAGAAGAAACATTCCACACAATAAAACCCTACTTCAACCAAAGCATACAGTTGTATTACCTCCAAAAAATCAAACGCACAACAACTATACGGCAACTGTAAATTCCAACTCGTCAAAGTAGAGCCAAAATTATATCAAAAGGCATGTATCACGATCTTGATTCTGTTACATTTTACATTTTCAGATTTCAAAAACTTACATTGTCATTTTTCAACAGCTTTTTGGATCATGAAAAACATTCCAGTATTAGTATACTATGAAGGAATTTGGGAAGAAAATTGGATATTAAGAAGCTTCGAGGAAAAAAGGCATTGTGTTGAGTACAGAAAGCAAATTCAATGATCTTCTATAGAAATTGCAGAGAATCTTAGAAGTAAACAATGTCAGCAAAATGGTCATTCAATTTCAAGAATCATTGGGTGCAGAACCAATATTAATTGCCGATGAAGATAGTTTTAAATTCTATTTATCTATTCATAAAGAAGGAGCAGATGTATCAAAACATCCTATAATAATTGGAGAAGCAGCAACAGGTTAATAAATCTATATTGCAAACTCAAAACCAAATTTGGAAATCATACCAACAGAATCATCAGCCACACTCAATCAGAAATCCATCATAGACAAAAGTTGTTCAGACATTATTGAATATGGCAGATTGTTGTGCAAGCAGACACTATATTAAGAAAGTAGCAGTTTACAATGCAGTGACATCAACATCATCATGTGACCCCCAAATTTGACTACCATTTCATAAATAATTATTTCTTTTTCCCCAAGAAATGACACCCAAACTTGGAAATCATTTTTATTTTTGATAATGTAAATTTTAAAACAATTTATAAAACATACATTTCATTACTTCAATTCAACCCATACAAGGTTTACGAAATATGTTTTACGAAGATTGAAGTAATACAAAATTTTCTTGATTATTAAAGAAAAGGAATCGAAAAAATTCCATTTTCATAATAACCTAACAAAAGGATTATATGCACTATCATTTTACGATACAATATTTTACATGAAAAGTTAAAAACACTATAGTGCACAGCCCACCTTAGTTCTTCGATCTTCTAGTAGAGTCGTACTTTAAACTTCACACATTTTCGTCCAAAATTTGCCCCCTCCTAAGTTTCATACCAATATTGAATATGGCAGACATAAAACGCAGATGAGTTTTGACACTCAATAAGCAACATTTACCAACATGGACAACCATCCTTAATTTATTTATTCATTTTCAAATAATTAATAATGTTAGCAATATTCACTTAACAATTTATCATAATATTCTTGAACCAAAATATAACACATAAATTCAATTATATGAAATTCAAGGTATAAACCTTAACCAAACAATTGCAAGTTAGTGATGCACGCAGTGTCGGACCGGACTACGCGTTGTGGTCAAGAAGTACGTGTGGTCGCTGCCACTGCGCGTAGTCTGGTGCAGACAAACGCGTGGTCGTTTAGAAAGTACGCGTGGTCGGAGCGACCCCGCGTACACTTAGGCCACCATGCATAGGTCACTGTTTTTCGGCAAAACTCACAACAACAATACACAACACATTTCATCTTCCAACCTACCATCATATACAACTCAATTTGGCACAATTCACATTCTTACAAATATTCAACTTCAATGTATCAACATATATTTCCAGAACTTTGCATAAACCAACTCATAAACATAATTCTTCATAGGAAATCATAAACTTTCAGGAAAACAACATAGGGTACAACCATTCATCATTTCATACCAACAACCATAATAAAACAAACATCAAGCTTCAATTCATCATATTAAGGATATCAAAATCCAAAATGGCATGAATGAGTGAATGTTAATGCACCTTCCCACATGATTTTTCATGGTATCAAATCTTTTCAATTACGCCCACACTTAGCCTCAAATTATGACGTTTGCAAACAGGCCTTACCGGCTGGGAGTATGTGGTTATATAACTGGATATCCAGACTTATGTAAAGGTTCAATACCCCCAACCCCTCTCATGTCTGGTGGGACTCTACCCAAACCCACGCCTATGAAGGTTGTTGATATATCCTCAGAGGTCCACTTTGGGACATGTGATATACCCTATACACCCTGTTTTGGCCTGGCACACCCATGCACGATCAAACGTGTTGAGTCTTCCCACTGTGCCCTGGTATAGTATTTGTTATATACTACCCGTAATATTGTGCACGAAGCACCAAAATATGTTGTGCACTAAGCACCAAACATTATTGTGCACTAAGCACCAAAATTTGCACACAAAGTGTCATAACCACTCCCTCATTAATCTTGCTCACTAAGAGCCTTTGTGCTTTAGTTTAATATACTCACAAAGAGTCCCAAATGTATGCATGAATGTCATATGCATAAACCATATAACCAAGTCATGCACCCTCATAAGCTCATGTCATGCTTTACATCCAAAGACACACTCAACCATTTAAATTATCATCATAATCACATCAATTCAATCAAGCATAGCCAATGAACTTATGCACATAAATGATCAATTCATCCACAAGCATGACAAACATTATCATTCAAGGTTATATTTAACCATACTACTCTCATAACATATTCCACATATCAAATCAACCATACCAACCACAACACAAACATGTCAACTAATAATCATTTATATTTAATTCAAACAAATTTAGGAATAGTACCTTTCAAGATTACATTCCAATTCATTGATTCGTCATCAATCAACAACAAAATCATGCTTCATTTTAAGCATGTTCATCATAAGCAAAATGATCATCCATGTAATTAAACCATAGCAATTTAACCATCAAGAAAGCATAGTCATTCATCATATAATTATAATATATGATCAAAATACTCATTTTTAAACAAAATATTATTTCTCATTCAAAAACATACAATTTTAAGGATAAGTTGCGCTCATGTTACTTACCTCATAGAATCGCTTAACGGCTCGGTTGGGAATCCTTTTCCCGCCGCGGTTCCAATTCCCTATTATTTACATTATAAATTCATATTAATCTCTCATCCATATATTTACAATTCAAATGTTAAAATGATTATTTGCCTCCTTACATTGGTTCTAGTTTCTCTCCCCTCTTTTCTTAATCCTTTCCATAAAGCCTCCTTACTAACCATCAAACCAAACTACCACATTTAATTCACTGCATTCTAACCTTCATTAATACTCAAATCAAGTTTATTTAGGTATGATTATATGATAATCATCCTCCAAATATTCTCATTCCACCTAAATCATAAACCCCTCTTCCAAACCTAACAAAATCATTCAATCATGCTTCAATTTCACACATATGGTATTAGCCAAGTAATCCAACACTTGAAACACTCTTAACATACATCAAATAAACTTACTCAAGTGCCGAAACGCCATTAGAATCGCGTTTGCACAAAATCTCCACTTAAACTCCAAATCCCGTCACTATTTAGGCAGCCTCCTTTCTGGACGATTTTGAGTTCCTAATCAGATATTTAACATCAAAATTGGTTACCATTAGGTAGGACACATCTCAAGCTTTCCAACGAGTCATCATTTGCTCAAATCGGAGCTAAAATGAGAGAGTTATGGGGTTTTGAAATTAAGGTTTTGAGAAAAAACGGGAATGGAAAGAAGGAGGACAATCTTACCGTGAATCAACTCGAGAATCGACTTCCAAAACCCATTTGCTTGCAGATTTTTTGTAAGACTTGATGATGGTTGATAGTTTTTAACTTAGAAGGGAGGAGGAAGAAGAAAGATGAAGAAGAAAGGAGGAGAAGATGATGGTAAGTGGAGGAGAGGAAAAGAAGGAAAAGAAATGTGAAGTGGGGGAGTGTTGGTCGCGGAAGTGGGGAGGAAATGAGAGTTGGTGGGTTTGTTTTTAAGTTTATTTAGTTCGTTTGGGTCTACTTTGCTTCGTAATCTATTTTAATTTAACCCACATTAAATTCCAAATTTCAAAATTTTCGAAAGTCATAATCCTTCTAAATTTTTCTTAATCTCCCTTATCATAAATCTCAATTAATTCCTCCCAATTACTTATTTAAATAATTTGCAAAAAAATTTTCTGTATTTTCTTCGTATTTTATTTTAATATTTTAATTAAATACAAAATTTTGCGAAATTTTGGGGCGTTACAGATCAAGTGTACATGAACAAGGATACACTAAAAAAGGTGATGTCTTTATATGCTATCAGAAATAATTTTCAATACAGAATATCAAAATCTTGTCAAAAAGAATATTGCATTGTTTGCAACATCAAAGATTGTAAATGCAGCATAAGAGCAACAAGAAAGTGGAAAACATAAATGTTTATCATAAACAAATTCAATAATGTCCATACATGTCCAATTGAAGACAGAATGGACTGCCAAAGACAAGCAACATCATCAATTATTGCAAAGAAAATCATATCAAAGTTTCTTGATCCAAAAAGAACATACAATGTCAAAGACATACAAAAAGATATGAAATTGGACTATGGAATCGACATTCAGTACCAATTGGACATGGTCTATCAAAAACAAACCCCAAATCTATTTGTTGTTACACGACACTGCATGACAAAAGTTTTCAATATGCATATATGGCATTACATGCAAGTATAAAGGGATTCAAAAACTCCAAGCCAATTATCATTGTTGACAGAACATTTTTGAAAGCTGCTTATAAAGGAACACTATGAAAACATGGTGGTTGATATTCAGTTTATGTTTTAGTTATTTACATAGTACATGAAAACATTGTGGTTGATATTCAGTTTATGTTTCGTTTATTCAAAATTAAAAACAGACCAAATACAAATTATAGAATTTGCAAAAAAAAACTTATCCAGATTTTAATATGATCAAATGTAATAAACAACATAAAATAATGATTTATCTAGTTTATTGTATGTTAATTAAATATTACTTGAAAAGTTTGAAAAGAAAAACGAAATTCAAACACTCACAATAATTAGTTTATGCTTAGTATACATTATGAAAGCAAAAAACAACCAAAATTGAATTTAACAAGATAACATATATGCATGCAAAAAAAGTAATCATAAAATAACATGTAAATAAAACATAAAACATGTTTATATTAAAAGAATTCAAAAAAAACAAGAAATTACTCAGTTTTACAACAAAGAAACAATAAACTCAGTAAAAAAAATAATCATACTAACATAAACTATAAAATATGCCACAACTTTATTTTAAGTTTACATTAAATCAACACAAACCCAGTGTAACAAAAAAAAATTAAAACTAACATGCAGAACTCAAAAGTTTATACATAGATTACAATATACATTTAAAAACTAGCCGAAACAAAAAAAAATCATAAACTTCATCACATTAAAAAATGCCTATGTTTATAATCAGAATATATTTCAATAAACGAAATATTGAAGAAAAACAATTAAAAATAACATTAAGAAAAGCTCATGAAAACAAAAACAAAATTAACTCAGTTTATAACAAACATAACATTAATTAATTAATTTTAAAAGTCAAATTAATATGTTATAAACATGGCACATGTTTATATTATTAAATTTATAATAACCCAAAAAAAATTAATTCAAAAAAAAAGTTGATGCAGAGTTTACATTACTGTTTTAGAAAACAGATGTTAAAAATTAAAATTATATCTAAAAAATACCTACAAAACTGTAAAATACCTCAATTTTATATTATGTTAAAAAAACAAAGAAAGAAAAAATTACAAAGACATCAAAAAGAAATGTTACAATTACTAGACTAAATAACAAACAAGTGACCATATTAATATTACCATAAATCACTTGATTATATTAAGTTTACATTAAAACAAAACAAATGCAGACAAAAAAAATTAAATCAAGCATAACAACTAACAGGGAAGCACACACAAATTTTAAAAGTGATTTTACCAGTTATTGTACTATTACATAAATGCAAAAAATGAAAACAATTTAAAATTAAATAATTATATGCCAAACATATACACTCAAAAAAAAGTTTATATTAAGATTACATTTTAAAAAAATACTGGGAAAAAATATGAAATATAAAAAAATAGACATTAAAATTATAAGGAAGAAAATATACCGATTGGTTAAATTAAGAATAACACGGCAAAAAACATACACTCATAAAAAATAAATAAATAACGCAAAAAAAACATATTTTAAACAGAGTATTCAGAATACTAAAAATTGAAAAATCATTCAAAACGCGCATAAAAAAATAAAAATACCTCAATATTTGGCTAAGATATTATTGTTTTGTTGAGGAAGAAAACAGACAGTTTATATATGTAAAAATTGAACGATTTAAAAAGTTGTATTACATATTTGAAAAAGTTTATACTAGGTTTAAAATACAATAATAAAAACTAGTGTACATATTTAAAATGAATAAAAAAAATAGAATATAATTAATAAAAAAAACAGACGAAGGAAAATATTACTTAAAGCACAGTATATTAAACTGAAAAACTGAAAATTATTTTCATTGTAAAGAAATGCGATGAGAAAAAAATGGAAAACTAATTAGATAGATAAGATCAAACATAATATCATAAATATAAACTAATATATAATATAAATAAAAACACATGTTGAAAATGAAACAAAAAATTATAAAAAAAAGAAGAAACAACTCAGGTAAAAAATATAAAGAATAACACAATAATTTATAGGAAAAACATTTAGAAAACGTTGATGAAAAAATGTATACCTTCACATAGAGAAAAAGATCTGGAACCTGTTCAAGAAGGAACAAAGGGTTAAAAAATAAAAACAAATAACACAAAAAAATGAAAATAAACTTACGTCCACCTCAAAACGAACAGATTTAGATTTCTTCAATTTTGAAACCTAAAAAAAATTAAAAGAACCATGTTAAAATCAACAAAACTAAAAAAAAATATAAATATCTCACCTCAACGCCGTCTGTTCTTTCAGAATCAAAATCAACCTCAACTTGTTGCTCAAACTCGCTTTTAGACTAGTTTTCATCATTACCAACACTCGTAGATGGGATAGCCTAAGATATGGACAATGACAAATATGTTAAAGCAAAGAAATGAACAAATAAACAAATCAACAAAAATGAAAAACACAAGGCAAAAAAGAACTTTAGAAGTTTTAGAAACATTTGGGGACAGATAAATGTCAACACATAAAATAAAAAATGAAAAAACAAACAGCATGAAGAAACAGGTCTACTCCTAACTGTTTGACGAGAAGAAGATGATGGGGATTTCTTATTGTTTTTAGCAGATTTTGAATAACCGTCGAGTTTTTTCATGATTTCAGAAGTAGTATTAAGGTGTTGTTGAGTTTTAGCCATTAAAAACGAAAAAAGAACGAAACAGAGATGATCAGATAAACAAAAAGGACATGTATAGTAGAGAAATAGGTCAGAGAAAGAAGGCCATAGAAGAAAAGAAAAGATAAATAGAGAGAGAAGTAAACTAAAGAAAGAGAAATGAGCATTACAAATGAAGAGATGTGAAAGAACAAGAAATGAAAAGACGCAAGTGTTTGTGTCCTATGCACGAAACGACGGTGCATGTAAGTGGGAAACAGGAGTAATCATGGGCGCCAATTTACGAAGCGGGAAGAATTTCAAAATTAAAAAATGCATGAAAGTAGATAAGATATACAAAATGATGTCGTATAAAAAGAATAATGGGCTGAAAATAAGGCTTACCAAATCAGGCTAAAACAAAAGGAACCCTAACACCGTATGAGGCACAATTTAAAAAAGCCCACTGTAATTCTTAATACAAATATGAAATAAAAAATAAAAAATAAAAAACATGCAAAATTTTTAGGAAAAAACATATAGGTGTAATTATCCCTAAAAAATTTGATATGGGTATCAGCCATAAATGTAAATTGTGTGTATATACAATTTGATATGGGCTCTTGTTGTGCTGCCATAAATGTAATTTGCGTGTATATATAAAATTTGATAACATCAAGGCGGTTTTTTTTGTTTTTTTGTCTGAGCCTTGGTATTCTCGATCCATTAGACCGAGACTAATCTGGTTCGGAGAAGAGTTTTGGGTGGTTAGGTTTAATTTTCATCCCAAGCGGTGTTGTGGAGATCGAACCACAGTCTGTCTTACCAAGTTCAGCCTCAATCATCACTGAATCAAGACACGTTTGGTATCAACGCGGTTTTGTGTGTGTATGCAATTTACAACAATTTTAAATATGTGTGCCACGTGTAAAAAAAATAGAATGCAAAATGTCATCATTATATTCATTTGCTTTTGTTTTAGTATATGAAAATTAGTATATAGATTACGTCTAGGCTAGACAAAAGTTGATTCGACCAGCTAACTCAACTCAATCTGATACAAAGTTAAACGGGTTTATCTATGATATAAATGGGTTTGAATCGTAAATAAGTTGATTCGTTTATGATCCGTGATTGCATATATACTTCATTTTAGTTTTTACTAGTCGTAGAACCCGCGCGATGCGGCGAAAAACAATATATTATTATTTATCAATATATGTAAATTATTTTGTGATAATGTGAAATTTAATAAAAATATTTATAATATTGAAAAATTAAATATACATTAAATAAGATAATTTTATTTGTTAATCATATTGTCATTGTTGAATTTGAATTTTTTACAAACAATTTTTTTTAAAATTACATACATTGTCCTCATTCCTAGATATGAATGAGAATTATAATTGTTTGATGTTTATCATATTCAATAAAAGATTTAATTTGGTCAGCATACTCTCCATACAATGTGCAATTTAATGTTAATTTTTTGAATGATGCATTATCAAACCATTAAGATTAGACATTTTATAAAAAGACATTAAAAAAATACAAATATATATAATGTTTACTTCTTATTTCAAGTTGAAATTTAACCCTTTCGTTGGATTCACCTTTCTTAGATAACTCAATGATATTCTGTAGTGACATTTCTAGTCATATCTAGTTAAATAAATGATTAGATCAAACCATATAAATAAATATGTAATACTTATATAGAAAATTTTGATTTGTCATATAAATAAAAATCTTTTGACATTTGCATATAAAAAATTGTCACTAATTTGACAAAATAATAGAAGTATCTCTTTATTGTACGATCATCAAACACTGACTCCATCATAGTTGAATGTTCAAAAAAACAGTATATTAACATCTAGTTGCTCTAAAATCGCCATCATTTAGTACTACACTGAATTATATAGTTGAATATAGTGAATTTCCTTCTTCATTTTCAAACATAACAACTTTTTAGTTGTTTCTTGAATATTGAAATCTTATCATTTAAAAATATAAAATAAAAGGAAAATTAATGCAAATAATTTTATAATAAAATTTAAATTAAAAATAATCTAAATAACATAATTAAAATATTATTAATGATAATAACTTATAATGAGTGTCGCACTTATCTTTTTGTTTGATCGAGCTTATTAAAAACTGGTGTTTCTTAAATCTAAAGGCCCTAACTCTCATTTTTTATTGTTCGTTTGTGCATTAAACTTTTTAACAGTAGTATATCCCTTTAACATTGTCATTGTACAAAATTAAAAAATATTTTAAATAAGATAAAAATCACAATATCGCCAAACAATATATATTATAATTTTTAATAATAATATGAACCAATAATAACAACAAAGATAAATTTCTCATTTTAAATCTAATTTTTATGCACAAAATTTTTATATTTAAAATATAAAAAATTTTAATTAATATGATTTGAGAATTCAAATCTAATCTATTAATTATAGCAGAAATTCATTAACTCTATTAAAATTTAATTCTTACATGCAAATGATTTATATTTAAAATACAAAAATTTCAATTAATATAATTTGAGAATTACAGGATATTAAATTTATCTATTAATTAAAACAAAGAATTCATTTACTCTTTTAAAATCTAATCTATACACACAAAAAGAATTTAGTCATTTGACCCACTCGATACAGCAAAATATTGTATATTAATTTGCTTGTATGAATCTAAACTATAAAATACTATATTTACAAATTATTTTTTAAAAAATAATTGAGATATTTAAAATGTAAATGATATAATAATAATGTTAAATAAAAAAATTATTTATGGAGAATAGTTTCTATAATCTAGTCATTAGAGATGTGCAATGTGATGGGATGCCATATATTAATTTACTTTTGTGAATCTAAATTATAAATATTTTATACAAAAAATTTAAATATTTCAAACAAAAAAAATTTATCACTATATATATGAATAATATTTTTTATCAATACATGAGCAAAATTTTATTTTCAATTATTTTTTATTTGTTATTTTTATTTAATATTTCAAAAAATATCAATTTTTTATTATTACATTTATTGATTTTAATAAATGATCTTGTAGTAATTATTTTAAAAGTTTGCAATATCTATAAAAATTGGAATTTTTTAAAAGAATATATGTATAAAAATATATATACAATAAATAAGATAATATGCATAACCAATGAAACTATCATTAAAAATTTTAAATTTGAATAATAAGCCACTATTAAAAATACTAAAATCTAAATCAATCATTGTTGTTAAACCAATTTTATATTGACAAATAATTAAGGAACTAATTTTTTTGGGTAATATCATATCAAAAATACTAAAAGTATAATTGTATTTACAAATTATTAAATATTTTTAGTTAATGATAAAATACTGAATTTTTTTTATATATTTTTTTATCATTATAATATAATAGTACTTCATATTAAATATTTTTTTTATAAAAAATATAAAATAATTTTCTACATATTTATTAATTTTCAAAAAATTCCCAATTTTATTGATAACTAAATATTCACAAAATTATTAAAAAATAATAAATTTTGTAAATAACATCTAATATTTCTTTTTATATTAATAAAAAATAAAAATAAATACACCTTTCATTTTATTTATAAAATTAAAAAAACTAAATTAAAAATTACTGTAATGCTAGATAAATTATTTTTTTATCATATTGTTCATCCTCATAATCTCATAAGTGTATTGTTTAATCTCAAGATCTTAGTTGCTCAAGTGTAATAATAATATCTAATTTTTTCTTATATTATTTTTTATACAAATATATTACTATAAATATAAATAATATTTTTATCCATCCATAAATAAAAATTTCATTAATTTAATTATTTATTTATCTATTTTTATATCTTATTTATATTTTAAAAGATGAATTTTA
>CANYCX012189157.1:0-22743 GCA_948193385.1 Breynia disticha f. nivosa | reverse complement strand
TCACTCAATAGTAAAATATAATATAAATTTATTTAACAATCTATTTATTATACCTTAACATATTTATCAATTCAAATATTAATTCAAACATTATCAAAACATAATTTAAATACTAAATATGTATAATATTTAGTATAACACCATGTTACCATAACACATTCCACGAAAGCCTGTTACCAACTCAAGAATCGAATTGAAGCTTTAGCAAAGGAAGGAAGCCTTGATAGGCTCATTGACGCTCGAGTATTGAAAGATGAATGGATGAAAAACTCTAGAGGTAGGGATACAAAACATGATGACAGAGGCTATGATAGTGAGAGGAGAGGGAGACATGACGAGCAATGAGGGCATTATAGAAGGCCCCAAAGAGAAGCAAGACAGAATGATGAGAGCACACCATCAGTAGATAATTCTCCTACTCATACAACAATAAACATCATTTCTTGAAGAGACAAGAAACACATCCTCATCGAGAAAAACTTATGCTAGATGGTATAGGTTGACATTACAAAGCCACCGAGTATGATGCACATGTAAAAAAAATGAAATCGTTAAGCAAGCTGGTTGAGGAGTGAATGTACTCTCAAATGTGTTCATCATAAATTTTCACCTTAACTACTTTCAAACATAATCTTGCATGTATCCAAACATAGTACATATATTTTTCATTTCAATATGACCACACTTGCATCACATACTACATTCACATTGCATATTATCTTAAGTAAGCAGTTTCTATAAGAACAAGAAATCAACATAAAGAGTATACATAAATTTCCAAGACCATTAAGATGTGTCATGATGCGTGCGTAATATGAGTATATTTCTCATACTTTACCTACGTAGTACGCACGCAAATAGTCATATTTTTCCTGAAAAATCACAATTTAAACTAGTTTTTATTGGAAAATGCACTTTCTATTTAAAATGTGATTTATGCGTAGAATTGTTCACACCTTTATTGATTATCGTCTATTTTTACCTGATTTTGACTTTTTATATGATAGTTGATATTACTTGTGATTGGAGATTGATTTCTGGGCAGGTTGAGATGGATTAGAAAGAGATTTAGGCTCGAAAAGAGACAGCACGATCTGGTGTTGAAGAGCACAGGTCGTGCTCATCTCAGTTTCCATCCAATAAGCTGACATGACCCCCTATGATGAGCACGAGCTCGTTCTGAACCCAGAACGTGAGCAAAAGTCGTGTCATTTGGCGCAACCATCGTGCTGAATTTAATATTGGCACGAATAGTGTTTTACTTATGTTGAAAATGTGCCATTGGACTAAAATTCGGGGCACGACTCGTACCATTGAAGCACGATAGTTTCAATCAATGGAACAGTCCATTCTCGCGATAAAAGGGCACGAGGGTTTTAATTTTTGATTTTTCTAATGTTAGATGACCTTTAGGCTTAGTTCATAGCAGATTTAGAGTTTTAGGCTTACTTTTCTGCAATCCATTTACATTTACTACCTTGTTTTAGCTTAAATTCTCATTTCTTGCCACGATCAACTTACTTTTCTACATTTATAATTTCTGTTTGAGTTAATTTTTGATGTTGTTTACAGTTTCTCGTTTTAGTTTGTTTTTGCATGTTGTTTTATTATTTTTAATGTTCTTGTCGTTGTGTGTTTTATTGTTGCTTTTGCCTATTTTGATTGTTGTTTTTGTTAAGTTTTTTCTTGTTTATATTATGATGTTGCATGTTTGTGTTTGTTGCTGGTTTTGTTTTCTGCTTTTTGTACATATTTACTTTTTTTTATTTTCTTTTAAGTCTGTTTTTCTGCCTAGTTTGTTATCGTTAGTTGCTTAGCGTCCGTTTTTGTCTTAGTCGCTCGTCGCAGTGTATGCACACTCATACGAGAAGAAAGACAAAGCAGTCGCTAAGAGTCGCTACCAGTAGCAGGCCAATCCAAATTTTGCTGGACTCTTCCAGCAGTTTGAATTTTGGAGCGCACACATGCGAGAGTGATCGAGGTACAACTATGGTGGACAATTTGGGAAACCCAAGAGCACATTTTCCTTAGCCACGCACTATTATGGATTACGTCAGACCGCCCATTTATGGGATGGGTCAGGCTATTACTCAACCTACGCTAGCTGCCAACAATTATGAAATCAAGCTGCAGATTATCCAGATAGTCCAAAGTCAGGTGCAGTTTGGGGGAAACCCATACGAGGATGCAAATTCTCATATGAGCAGCTTCTTGGAGATCTTGGTTGCGTTCAAGATCAATAGCGTGTTCAAGGATGCCAAATGACTACTTCTCTTTCCTTTTCGTTGCGGGACGACACACGCTCGTGGTTTCGTAGTCTTCCTTCTAGTTCAATCGAGACTTGGGACCAGCTCTGTCATTGTTTTTACGAAAAGTATTTCCCACCAGCTCGATCAACACGTTTACACGCGAAGATTACTAAATTTATGCAGTTTTCGCAAGAGAGCTTAGGCGAGACGTGTGAGCGCTTTAAAGAACTCCTTCGTAGATGCCCACACCACGAATTGGAGTCGTGGTTACAGGTAGAGACTTTCTACAATGGACTTACGCCAAAAATGAAGCAAGCTCTGGATTCACTTCTGGTGGATCCAGACTGCATAAGAGCCCAGAGGAGTACATGACGCTCATTGAGGAGATGACATTAAACAGCTATGCTTGAAGCGACAGAGTTGATCGACCAGTGAGACCTTTGCATTCTCAACCTTCTGCTACCTTGCAGGTGGACCACATTACGTCTCTTGAGGCGCAAATGATGGTCCAAGGTAACCAAATCGAGGAGCTCACTAGGTTAGGAAAGGAGCAAGCTGTTGGTGAAAGCTAAGTTCCTAGACCAGTTCACTGTATTACATGTGGTGGTGACCACTCTACGGAGATCTACTACCACACGTCTTACTCTTATGATAACCTACCTTATACGTATCCCTCGAGTCCACCTATGGAGAGAGTAGAGCACGTTGATCCAAGACCACCATTCCAGCCACACCCACTGAGACACTCTCATTATACTCAACCACACCAGCCATCCCATTATCCTCATCAGCCTTCATTTTCACATTCCTCTTTATCCGATCAGTCTTCCTCTCATTTGTCCTATTCTTTTCATCAACTGCCTCCGTATTCATCTTTTTCCTTTCAGTACACTCCTCCCAAACTTCCACCTTTTCCCCTTCAGAGATACCCTTACCAGCTGCTGTATTTCAAAAATCAACCTATCTCTGGTTGTTTTACTCCTGTCAGTGCTAGTGGTGGCAGCTTGATCACTTGGTAGATGGCGAAGGTAAGGACTTAAAATGCCAAAACCAAGATTTAAAGATGACTCTAAAAAATCTCGAGTATTAGATGAGTCAGATGGCAAAGCAGCTTGGTGCTAGGCCACAGGGTTTGCTACCCAGTAGCACTGAAAAGAACCCTAAAAAGTAGGTTAGTGCTGCTCTTTTGCCATACGAGGAGTTTTCTACCCCATACCAGTCTGTAGTTGGGTTAGAAGAGGATATTAGATACAAGGATTTATACCCTGATAGAGGGGATGTTGTAGCTGTCGTATCCCGCAGGTAGAGGAGGATGAGACCTCAGTCACTCGAGCTACCAGAAACTTTGTTGGCACTCCCACTATTCCGACAAAACTATTTGACCCCGGAAGCTTTTCCATTCCCATCTACTGCAACGAGATGTTCGATGGAAATTTGCTGGTTGATAGTAGGTCAAGCGTCAACATTATGTTGTATACAGTTTTTAGCCAGCTACAAGGGATTGAGATGCACGCATTTACGAATCCCCTTCAGCTGGCTGATAGATATGTTATTTCGGCCAGAGGGATAGTGAGAGATATCCTTGTACGAGTTGATAATCTCGTATTTTGGGTTGACATCGTGATAGTGGATTCCCAGAGTTTAGAGTGTTCGCTGATATTGGGACAACCTTTTTTGGTCACAACACAGGCTTTGCTTAATGCCAGACATGGTCAGCTCACTTTGGGAGTGGATGATAAGGTTGTTATAAAACATCTTATACTCATAAAATTCTTAATCATATTATTAACTAAATCATCAATCAAATGGAAAACGTATAATCAAAAACCTTTTTCATTTATCCTTTCATATTCTTAATCTTATCTGTTAATAACTATCATTGGTTGATTGAATAGTAAAATGGCAAACTTAATTGAGGAGCACGAGCAAAACAGTGTAAGAGCACGGCCTGTGTTGCTTACTTCATATGAGCACGGCTTGTGTTGATCAACACTCTCATGGGTACGATCTCGTGTTGATTTAGCACGACCTGTGTTGCCCTGTGTTGATCTATTGTAACCTGGAATCAACCTGTTTATATCATCTTATATTTACACATTTCTCATACCACATCAAATATATCAATCATCATCAACAATACCATTTTTCACCTGTATCTACTATTATTTTCTTGTACCTTAACTTGTACTATATTAAAAAACAACAGCAAACTCATATGTATATATATCAACCAAAAGTCAATCACATATCAACAATCATCTCAACAAACCTAACATCAAACATAGCTATATGGATCACATCCAAAATGCAAACAACATGCAGATGTCTATCAAAATAGCTCCCATCTAGTGTCTGGTGAAGCGAGAGAAAATGCAGGAGTAGCAGCTGACTCACCTGAATAGTTTGGAAAGCTTATCCTGCTCACTATAAGGTCTTGAAATCAAAAATTGCAGTTGCGTGAGTTACGGGCTCAGTGAATAGTTAATAATTTAATAAACAACTATATTCGTTTCAATCATATTATATCAATTCAAGAATTGTAATTCTATCATCTTGTTTACAAATTATCATATATCGGTTTGTAATCTTATACTTAAAAAATAATAACTCTGTAAGCAAATAATATAAACAATTATAAATGTATCCTGTATAATCTCCCTTCTCCTTTTCTTCTCTCTTCCGTCTCCAGTGATCGATCTTAATAATCACCAATCTAATCACCTCACCAATGCCATATCATATAACATATCATCACCTATCATATCATATCAATCAACTCACCAATACCATATTGTATAATATATCATCACCTATCATATCGTATCCAATCACCTCACCAATATCATATCATATACCTATATAACTCTAAAATATATTAACTGTTTATAATTCAATTCTATACCTGTATATAAAACGTTCTATTCTTTTAATGGATTAATTATGTGCTAATTAATCATATTACCATATAAGTACGTATATTTTAAAACTTTTCTCGTAATCCGCACATATTTCATTATCGTTTTTCATCATTAGTCTTTTTACTAACCTTATTATACATACATACAGTTATATCATATATTCAGTTTAGAGTTATTCCGATATATACTCAAAATATTGATCATATTAGTTAACATATCCATGGATTAAGCTTTATGTCAACTTAATACACTCGTTATTCTGGAATATACAAAGTTCATACTTTACGTAGAACTGCTATATAACGGTTGTAACGTAGATATAACCATATTTATATATTGCACTCCAATACCACAATTTCAACCTGTTAACAATTCTCAAGCAATTCCCAATTTATATCTATCAACATACACCTCAAACATTCATTTCAGTCTCAAACAACAAAATTCTCATATATATATACATACATATAACAATAATCTCAACAACAAAACATTTGTAGGATTATATTAAGAAAACATGTGGTATGAACAGGAAAAACATGTAACAACACTCAAAATCCTAGGCCCATCTTTGATGAGGAGAGAGATAATAGTCTAAGAGTAGCAGTCGACCTACCTGTCAAGTATATACCTCTATCTCTACTCTCTACTACATCCTAAAACAAAATTCGCAGTTGCGTGAGTTATGGGATCAATGAATAGTCATTTAATTAACCAATCTATCATTTGATTATATAAATCCATTATCAATAATAACAAATAAACGCAACATAATAAACCATATACATTCACTGGTATTCTTTCTATAATCAAGTAATGATACTCCTATAAGTTCGATTGTTTATCATGCAACGTAATCGATTATTTGTATAGTAGCATAATAATGTACTGTATAAACCCCTCTACAGAAATGTTCCTACAAAAAAGATCCCCCCTCTACAGTATAAACCCCTCTACGTAAGATCGATCATATATCACCAATCCTCACCTCAATATATCAACATCATATCCTCACCATATCATCACCATTCATATTATATTCCTGTATAACGTATATCGCCACATACAATTGCATAATGTCGAACGTAACTTACCTGTTTGCAATTTCATTTCGTATGTACCTGTTCGCATTTCGATCATATGAACATATATTCGTTACCATTTTATACCATTTCCACATTTTACCATTTCTTTGCAATTCATATAGTCTAACGATCAATCATTCATTATTCAATTGCATAATTCATATATAAATTCGTATTTAAAGTGACTTAGACTACTCACCTGTCAACTCAAGTACTTGGACCTCTGCGCACTCTGGTCCTGCCCTGACCGTCTGGTCTGTTGGCCTATAAATACATATATAACTCTTTCTATAAGATCTAACATATCAAAACTCATAATGCACGCCCTAATAATTTTATTACATTTACTTCTTGATCTTATAAACCCTAAACCTAACCCTAGAAATTTCCTAATTCATTTTATAACAGTAATTACTAGATTTCAATCAATTCTAAATCAATTCTATTCATTTCAATAATCAATTTAATAGTAAAACCAATAAAATCTATAAAACTTTACGATAAACTTTAGGTTTTACCTGTTTTGACTATATCGTTAGATCCCCGGCTCAAAATTACGATTGATTCAATAACTTGAATCAATTTCCTTATTAAATCTCTAAACCTCTCACTCAGTCTCTCTCCCTTTCCTCGGCTCTCTCTCTTTCCCTTTCTCTAGAGCTCTTTGTATATTTCTTGAAGGTTCTGAATGATTTCTCGATTGAGTGAAACTTATATTTTTTTGCCAGAAACAGCCAACCATTTTATACCATTTCCACATTTTTCCATCACCACCACGTGTTCTTGGCTGATTTTAAACTTTTTCCTTTTTCCTTGGTTACTTTATATCACCCTTTTTGTCACTCTTCTATCAACCTTTCTTAAACTTGTTTCTACTCATTTATTTTTTCATTTTATTGACTAATTTCATATTCTTATTAATTATTTTACTTATAACATTAATTATGTGATTTTGGGATGAGGATGTTACAACATAACTATAACATATCATAACTTACCTGTTTGCATTTCCTTTTCGTATGTACCTGTTTCATTTCAATCGTATATACAACTTCCTTTCACATATGTCATCATTTTGTATCAATCTCATTCATACACACACATCATCATTTCATTTAATATTCATACTCATAAATTCGTAATCGTTCGCTATTCTATCATATTCGCATTGCATAATAAGATCTAATCATATTTTAATTAAGCCAAGTAGTGAGTTAGACTACTCACCTGTTAGTTGAAATACTCAGACCGGCAGGTACTCGTGTCCTGTCCGGCTCCCTTACTCTGTCTTCCTATAATAACATACACGAATCATGCTATAAAATTCAGTTCACAATATATATATATATATACACACACACACACACACACATATGCATGCTCCTATTCAATCCTATTAACCCCATTTAACATTAATCGATAACTATTCTTACTTAAAAATAATTTTTCTCAAAGTCGTATATATGGAAACTTCATAAATACTTGCTATTATCTCTGGATTCTTACGTTCTAACTATACCAAATAATTCTCTACTCGATTCTACAATCAATTCAATATATAATACCTATTTTCTGGATCCATTTCTCTTTTTCTCTTCCTCGAGCCTCTTTTGCTTTTCTCTAAGCCTTTTCTTGCTTCTATGACTGTTTAGGGCTCAAAATGAAGTTTATATATACTCAAAAGACTCAGCACGACCATGCCATGCCCAGCACACCCTATGCCTTTTTCATTTTTACATGTGTCGCTCAATTTTTCAGCGTTTTGAGACACTCAGCACCTTGGTACGGCCCGTGCCAATCTAAGCACGACCATGCTCTTCATTATGAGCACATTCATGTTGATTTTCAATCATGATCGTGTTGATTTCCAAACAGCATGCCTTCAGCATGTCCCTCGTGCTATCAGCACACCTTGTGTGTTCTTCAGTTGTTTGCTTGCTGATTTCACGTCCAAACTTCATTCTATCGAATCCTGAATTCATATAACTCTTAAATTATTCATAATATGTCTATTTTACTTATATTTTAAATATTTTCTTTATTAATTTCATTAAGTATCCTAATCATATCTTACTTTACTTAACAATAAGGTTTTAAGATGGGAATGTTACATGTTACCTACAGCTTCCCACATTCTAGATCGTTAGACAGGGTGTCTGAGCGTAGTATCCCTGCTATTATGTGTGACAGACACTAGGAGTAGGATCACAGTAGGATACGTGCTACGACGGACCCTCTCTAAACATATGTTCATTACAATTAGTGGGAGATGTAGACGCTGATGATTGCTCTCGCCAGATGGCTTTTCTAGCTAATGTTTCTGTGTTGGATCGTGGAGCGAGAGCAGCTAAAGTTACATTGCAGTTTGGTTCTGATGGCCATGAGGATTTCGCAGTCTTTGCTCTAGAGTCGTCTATCTCCTTGCCATGGGATTTATCTGGTGAGATTCAGCTGTTGAGAGACAGACTATTTCAGATTTTGCGTAAGTACCTCGACAGAGAAGGAGGACGATAGACCTTCTGCCAATTTCTTGACTGCATGAGTATGATCTTTGTAAATATGTGCATAGTTTGTAGATGCGTGTTTTCATTTGATTTTTGCCGTTGCTTTATGTTTTCCCTTGATTTTTGCATCAGTGATCCCTAGGATTAGATTTCTTTTGGTGGATATGACCTTTATGAGGTTGATTTTTGGAATTGTTGGTGTGTCGGGTGTTTTTATAGGTTCTGGCAAGACAAGTAGCTGCCTGGTAGGTTTCGAATGCATTTTCTACATAAGAAATTTGCTATGTAGTAGCTCAGCAGGCTGGTCATGTTGGTTCTAAGAGGTCGTGCTTGAATTATAGGCAGCACGATTCGTCCTCTTGATGAGCACGACCTTGTGCTCTTGATGGTGAACCCTAAATTGAAATTAGAACATTGGCATGACCTCATTTTGTTGGCACTATCTCATGCTAGTGAACCCTAAATTGGCACGCGTCATGCCAAGCTCGGGCTCAGCCTATATAAGACAAAGTCTAATTTTCATTCTAGAACATAAACCCAACCTCTCGTAATGCTCCCAAACTCTTCCCAACACGTCCCAAATCGTCTCTCCAACACGATCTCACCCACACACAACCTAAAAACAGCTTCTAAGACACTCCTAACACATTTCTTTTCCTTATTTCTTTCGATTCTATCCAAAATGTCAGCTTCCCCTTCCCAAAAAAGATGACCAAAGCGAGCTGAATACCTGTATATACACTTTGATGATGATGCTCAGCGTGTAAGGTTCACTCTTCTATCCTTTTGTGCTATTCATATAGAGAGATTTATCAATTTTGAGGTTTTGAGAGAATAAGGGGTAGACTTGGATATGTCTGATTTGTTGTTTCGGTGAGGGATAGTTGAGTATGTGAAGATGGATGGCCAATTAGTATTGTGCAAGGAGTTGTTTTTGGAATTCTTCACGACTTTGAGTGTGGATTTTTCGAATCGGAGCTTCAGTTTCAGGCAGGCCACTAAGTGGCACAAATGGTCCTTTGGCAAATTAGAAAGAGTTATTATAGGGATTGATAGCATAGAGAGCTCCCCGCCTGAGTGCATAATTTTTTATCAGTATAGCGTGGACGTTGGCGCCTTCTGGTGACAGCTCACGTGGCCGAATAGAGGGAAATATAATCATAGTATATCAAAAGTGAGAAGTAGACAAATTTGCTGCTTAGGATTATACATAGATGGCTTACTCAATTAATCTTTTGGACAATCGACGGGGATGGGTGGCAAGCATATGTCATATGCACTGTATGTATGTCTGTCTACATGATCAGCCTATAGATGTGGCACATTTGTTCTTGGACCATATTATATAGAAATGAAACAAACGCACATGTGCGATTATGGGCACGTATTTTATTGCACAGATTGGCACAGAGATAGGGACTGACTACTTACATGACGATTCAGTCACGTTATTAGGACGTATCTCGCGATCAAATTTGAGTATAATCGTCCATAAACACCTCGCAACCCTTCTCCAAACATCCAGCCCATAGAGCTTGAGCCATAGACCACACCTTCAAGCCCACTGCCACGTAGCTTTTCCTATGTAGAGTAACCTTCCTCTTCTGTCGCACCACCACAGCTCGTGAGACATTCGTTTGCTCATCCTTCTCTTTTCTTAACTACATTTGGTGGATTTTTCCTGACCCAAAGGAGTGGGCAACCATGTATCGCACTAGCTGTAGTGTACAACAGTATCTTGACTCTATTGCCCAGAGGGACCAGGAGGTAGACAGACAGCTGTTAGAGATCAGATCCCAGTTGGGTGTTGTTGAGCGACAGCAGCAGGCTATTGTGGATGATCAGTAGTATATAGTGCAGAGGCAGAGGGAGCAGGCAGAGAAGTTCCAGGAATTTCGTTAGGAGACTACGAGTCGCTTAGATTCTATCGTGGCTACTCTTAAATCTCTGGTAGAGTTTATGAGATGTCGTTCTTCTAGAGCTGCAGATGTTGATGCTACGTACGATCGCCGCAAACGCACCCCTACACCACCACCAGCTGCACCCTCGACTGTTTCTTCTCCACTGGCACAGTCTCTAGCTCCCAGACCAGCTCAGTCTCTAGCTCCTAGCTTGGCGATCACTACTTATTATCCACTTATCGCCTTTCAGTACCCACTACCTCAATACTTTCTTGGCGAGCATCCTTTTCCTTCACTGAGTTGATGATTGTTTGTTGTTCTAGGTTTGACATTTCAGACACGTATGCTTATGATGACATTGTATGGTGATATTTGTATTTACAAGTTTGACTATTTTGTTTGCTATATGATGTATGTTTTTGTTTAATTTGCTGTGTTGGGATGTTGTTGTGTTGTTTGAGTTATTTTTCTGGCAGGTTTTTTCTCATTAGGATGGTTTTATTGCAATTAGATTAATTGTTTACAGGTTCTATTTTCTTTTACAGGTGTTGTGTAGGTTTTTCTACCAAGAGCACGACTCATGCCTCAAACACAGCTCGTGCTCGTGCCTCCAACATGGCCCGTGCTCCTCACTGACTCTGTTTGGGTTTGCAGGTGCTCACCACGAGATCATGCAATCACCACGATGGTCATTCTGTCAACACGACTCATGTTGTTGGCACATCTCGTCCTGACCAATCACAATGACCTCGTGCTGGCTCCAATCCAGAACAGGCCAGTTCCAAATATGGCATATTTTTCGCATTCGATGCACCTTGAGCTTCATTTACGATAGCAAATTTTCATATCTTATCTTTTATTTCCTTTTGAGCAATTTTCTTTCACATTCATAATTTATTTTTCTATTTTCTTTTTGGTTATTTGATTTTCTTATTTACCTTGTTGTATATATTGACATTCACTTTTGTGACCCTCTATTCTTTTATAGGAACAACTGCTCCATTATCGACCTCTCTTCGTAGGGGTGTTTTCATTTCTCTCTATTTCTTTTCTCTCGCATCTATCTGCTTGTCTATCTCCTCCATTTTTGCGTGTGCGTGATTCTTTTGCTTTCGTTCGACCTTATCTCAAACATTGAGGACAATGTTTAAAATAAATGTGGAGGTGAGATCGTGTTTCCAATCCAATAAATAAACCGTAGTTGATTGAGCATGATAGGAAAATTAAAATGCAATCTTGAATGATTTATTTGTATAAACGAATTTCTTTGTACCAATTGTCGTTTTCATTGGATGATTTAAAATCGAGAGGGATTGATAGACTTTTCTAGTTGGGTGGCATAAACGACTTGAGTTTTAGGAAAATTTTTTGCTTTTTTCCCTTTAATTCCTAAACTTCCTCTTCTAGTTGTGTGGCATAAACGACTTGAGTTTCAGGCAAATTTTTTGCTTTATTTCCCTTTAATTCCTAAATTTCCTCTGTTTTTCTAGGGAACTGCTCCTCTATTCTACGAATATGAGCGTGTGTCTTACTTTTAGAATTAAGAGTGTTTTTACGAATGGCCAAAATGGAGTGCCTAATGCAAGCATTCGGTTTCGCGTTTCTGCTAGGAAACGCTCCTAGAGAAAGAAGTACCCAAAAAATGAAAATAAAATAAAAAAGAAAAGAAGAAAGAAAAGAAGAAGAAAGAAAAGAAAGAGAAAAAGAAAAAGAAATAAAGAAATGAAGAAATGAAGAAAAAGGAATGAAAAAGAAAATAAAGAAAAAGAAAAAAAATAAGAGGGTAAGTTTAGTGAATTACGGTAACTAGAGAGGCTTACTTGTTTGTTACTTTTGAGTCTAGAGATGCCACTAGAAAATTCTTACATATCTACTCTTCTTTTCATTAATTTGTGACTCGTAATTGATATTTAGATTATTTTTTTTGCAAATTGTTTATTTTGGTTGCATTTTGATTTGACTTGATTGTGATTGATGCTACATGTTGTTTATTGGATTGGTTGGTAGCCCTATCTTGATCTTTCTTTGCTCGGGACGAGCAAAGATTCAAGTGTGGGGGAGTTGATATGCGCGTAATATGAGTATATTTCTCATACTTTACCTATGTATTGCACACACATATAGTCATAATTTCCCTGAAAAATCACAATTTAAACTAGTTTTGATTAGAAAATGTACTTTATGTTTAAAATGTGATTTATGCGCAGAATAGTTCACACTTTATTGATTATTGTTCGTTTTTACCTGTTTTTGTCTTTTTATACAATAGTTGATATTGCTTGTGATTGGAGACTGATTTACAAGCAGGTTGAGCTGGATTCGAGAGCGATTTGGGCTAGGAAAGAGACAGCACGACCTAGTGCTGACGAGCACAGGTCGTGCTCATCTCAGTTTCTAGCCAATAAGCTAACACGACCTTCTATGATGAGCACGAGCTCGTGCTGAGCCTAGAACGTGAGCACGATTGCACCATTTGGCACGAACATCGTGCTGAATTTAATATTGGCACGAATCGTGTTTTACTCGTGTTGAAAGCGTGCCATTGGGCTAAAATTCGAGCACGAATCATGCCATTGAAGCACGGTCATTTCAATTAATGGAACAGTCGATTCTCGCGATAAAAGGGCACGTGGGTTTTCATTTGTGATTCGTCTGATGTTAGATGACCTTTAGGCTTAGTTCATAGTAGATTTAGGGTTTTAGGTTTACTTTTATGCAATCCATTTACATTTCCTGCCTTGTTTTAGCATAGATTCTCATTTCTTGCACAATTTACATTTCTAGCCATGATCAATTTACTTTTCTGCATTTACAATTTTTGTCTGAGTTAATTTATGATGTTGTTTACATTTTCTTGTAGGCTTACGTTTGATTTTTTTCTTCCAGTCAAGTTTATAAGCTTTCTTTACATTTCTGTCGATGCTTTTATGATTTCCTGTGAATTTTCTGTTTAATTGCAATCTGTTTACTGTTTTGATGTTATTTTCAGTTGGGTTTTATGTCTTGACTGTTGCTTTTATGTTTAAGATGCTCTTAGTTTGATAGTTGTTACATTTTATATTGTCCTTTACATTTTATGCATGCAAATTTCAGTTTTGATTTAAGTTGATGCAGTTTATATTTGTGATTGATGCTTTATATTTTCTGCTTTTACTTTTCACTCACAATTAGGATTTAGTTGCGCTTTTATTTGATTAGGTTAGTTTAAAATCAATTAACATTGGCTAGATTGGACATTATGATAAACAATGATGACACACATGATTTTTAGTTTCGATTTCCCTAGGGTACGATAACTTGGGTTGAGTTTTACTCCCATTATTACTTGACTGCGTACACTTGCACAAATTAGACTTCACTTAGGTTTAGGAGGTGTCATGTGACAATCAACGACTTGTCATGAACGCACACGAAAAAACAGTTAAGACATGTGACAATCAAAGTATTGTTATGAACGCACGCGGAAAGTCCATCTCTAATGTGAGTTAAAGAGAAGTCAAAACCGTCAAGACATGTGACAATCATTGTATTTTCATGAACGCACACGGAAAGACAATCTATAAAGATTGTTGAAGACATGAAGTCAAAACTGTTAAGACATGTGACAACCGAAATGTTGTCATGAACACACGCAAAAAGACAAGGTACAGAGCTAGTTAAAGACATGAAGTTAAAAATCGTTAAGACGTATGACAATCAAAGTGTTGTCATGAACGCACGCGGAATGATAATCTATAGAGCAAGTTAAATACATAAAGTCAAAAAATGTTAAGACATGTGGCCAAAGTGTTGTCATGAATGCAGGAAAAAAATACATCTACAAATCAAGTTAAAGACAAAGTAAAAGACTGTTAAGACGTATGAAAACCAAAGTGTTGTCATGATCATACGCAAAAAGACAAACTACAAAACAAGTTGAAGACAAGTAAAAACGTTATGACGTGTGGTAACCAAATTGTTGTCACAAACGCACATGGAAAGACAATTTGCAAAACAAGTTAGAAACATGAAGTTAAAACCGTTAAGACTTGTGTCAACCAAAGTGTTGTCATGAACGCACACAGAATAACAATTTAAAAGGAAAGTTGAAGACATGAAGTCAAAATCATTCGAGAATATGAAGACCATCATGCCACTACTACAAAGAAATGTGTACAAATACGAATCACAAGCTTGGACATATCGGCATGGTGAATGATACAGACATTGTTATTGAACAAAATCACTTTATTTGAAATTATTCTTTCATAAAGTGATTGGGGAGCAATAGATAAATGAAATAAAAATAGATGAAAAGTCTTAATTTAAAATTAAAAAAAAACTACAACTATCTCAATTATACTAGCATAAAATAATAAAATAATAATAGTAATAGATTTTAAAAAAATCCACACCGATAATCTTTCAAAACTATGCAAAAGACGAAAAAAATTGAACCTTTTACAAAATGGTTTATTATGATGGTCGAAATGAGACTATGAGAGTCTAGAAAATTAATTGAAGTTTTCATTTAACAGTTTAGTGTTTATTATAATTTTGTCACACATTAACTTTTTCTATCGTGTTCTACTATTATATATAAAACCTTCTAGTACAAATACTATCACTACTAGTTACTTAGGGTCTCCTACACGACATAAAATAAATCATAAAAAGATGGTAAAACATTTACATCAGTTAGATTATAATTTGGTTTGTAGTAGGAAGTTCTGTCTATCAAATAGGCAAGGAAATCCTAAATCAATTAACAAGAGAAACTTTGTCTATAAAGTAAGCAAGGAAATCCTAATAATCAATGAGCATGAGGTTTTTTCTACCAATAAAGCATTTCATGCAACTTAAACTTTTAATTTTGTTCACAAGCAATTTGCTGAGTTAAAGTTACTAAATTATACTAACATTATTGATGTTGCAAGCCAAGAATGGATTTATAAATCCCTAACATGTAGTAGCTACTTAAATAATTATGCACATTAATGTTGGACAATATTATTACCTCCATAATTAAATCGTTTATACATTAACTTACTTCATAATTTTTCTGGGTAGTTAAGAAACTTCAAGTTAACTCAAAAGAAGTACCATACTCTAATAACAATGTGGTAGATTATTATACTCTTATTTCCAGTAAATCCAAAAATAAGAGTGGGGAGTTATTGATATGACCTAAATTTAAGTATAATTTCATAAATAATATATTTAACATAAATTATTACCTTAAAAATTATTAATCATGTTCACATGTTTAATTACTAAATTATCCCTCTAAGGACTCTATAAAAGGACAGGTTCTTCATACATTAAGGGGGATCTCTCATACTCTTACTCTGTCAAGTCTTTGTCAGAATTTACACTTTCACTCTATAAAAGCACTATTAGAATTCATACTGACTTGAGCGTCGGAGAATCTTCGGAGGACCAACCGGCCTCACCTTCATCTTAATTTGTAGGTTTTAGAGCACGCGTGATCTGTCCATGACCGAGCTCATCTACACTTATTGTGGTTGCAGATTCAAGGCAACAACATTAATGTCAGTTGAAATGTGTGAAGGTTATGATGGTTTAAATGTTGTCTTCTAAAACTGATTAGTATAATGCTATCAAATAAAAAAATGAACATAAAAGTAATCGGATAATAAATAGTGATTTTAATCATTAATTACAATAGATTAGTAAGAGTTTTATCATTAATTAATATGATAATGACATAGGCAGAGTGGGGTATTTTATGCTCATTACCAGTGCAATCTATTTGTAAAACTTATCAAATTAAGCACTATGACATATGTTTCACAATAATATCAATGTAAAAAGGGTACATGTAGAGATCCTCTTAATTGTTATTGGGTCTCACTTCAAGAAAATTGAGGTCAATTTCTCTTAAAATATATTCATCCCTTGGCTACGTTACACACTATACTTAGTAGTGTTGTGATGTATTCTCAACTAATGAATGCATGTTTAATTACATCACCCAAAAGCTTTGATCTTTAATGTATGCAACACATTCCCTTAGTCCACTTTTAGCCTTTTAAGGACTGCTTATGCTATTTTACAGAACTTAAATACAAAGCTAGCTTTCTATAGTATTTGTAACTTGATATTTATAAGTTCACTTGACCCAAAGTGATATATACTAAGATATGGATATTAATATTTAAAATATTACATTGTTTCTAAAATTTATGTAAGCTCATAGCGCATACATGTTGTCCATAAATTCTGATGCTATTTGTTTAGTCATTGCATCAACAATAATTTCTTTCGAAGGAACATGTATCAAACTTATCTCTCTTTGTGCTACTTTTTCTTTTTCTAAAAACATAAGTAATTGGACCCCGTTTGGCTTTACCAAAAATAGAATTTGACCCGATTAAAAATAACAGACAAAAATATTTTTGGAATAAAAATTTTAAAATTTAAGATAAATGTGACTTTAACGTAATCATAAAATTTTAAACGTTTAATTTTTGATTTATCAAAAGTTTTAAAATTTATGATTAAACGCGAATTTACGAGCTTATATTTTTAAACAAAAAAAACAAATTAAAATAAATTTATGAATAATTTATGTTGTTCAATCTTATGTCTCTTGCTAATTGATTGTACCATTTTTTTCCCATATCCTACTACTCTTACACATAATCATCAATCAAATTTTTTTTACTATTCAACTCATATCAATATAAGCAATTGATGTCTTTTTCCTTAATTCACTCCACAACCCCTCTTTCTTCCCTCTCCAATACGTCACAACACCTCCCCTTTTCCTCCTCATCTTTTTCTCTTTCCTCATCTCAAAATACAGCCTCACCACCTCTTCCAATACATGATTAGTCAAGGACATCCTCACCTACTATTGGTAAAACATCCAATCATCAATAGATTTTGTAACTTTTAATCTTATTCATCTATTTTTTTTCTTTTTGTTTTCCTTTTCCTTCTTTGATCTCCTTCCCTCTTAGCTTTTGGAAGATTAAAATTGATGAAGAATGTTAGAGAAGATGTTTGAATGGAGTGAGGAGTTCCTTCTGTTGGTGTTTGCATGTTATAAGTGAAAAGAAGCAGTTGTTGGTTTCATTTAAGGTTTAAAACTGCCGCCTCCTCTTCCCCATTTCCATGTTTACGCACATCTATAAACATGACATGGTCGTGTTGATTTCAACGTGACTCGCTCTAATCCACATGATCACCATGATAATCAACACAACTACCCTGCTCAACACTTCTAGAAACACTACTACTGTATGAACTAACACGATCGTGCTCATAATTTTCCTTGGAGGACGACCATCATGTTGGCAACATGCCTACAATATAGACATCTTTAATTTAGCCTATGAAATTCTAACTCTATTTCATATACATATTCACCTAATTTATGAATTCATCATATCTAAAAATATAATACACTTAATTTATTCTTAATTCCTGTGTTTATTTCACTAATTAGAAATTATTGGGATAATGATGTTATAATTCTTCCCACCATAAAAAAATTCATCCTCGAAATTCCTTTCTGCTTACTATTACTGATTTCATTATTTTATTCTATTTCCTTATTTATCATATGTTCAATACATTCAATATATCATATGTGGATAATTTCTTCTCATCCTATCCTTTGTCTCTCATGTATCCTCTTCTATATCATGACATTTTCAAAGAACATCAACCTTAGGAATTGGTCTATTTCTCAACTGTTTAGTTCTATGATCCACTATTTGCATTGGCTCTTCCACAAAATTCAGGTTTTTTTGAAATTTGTACATTTGTTGAATAACATGTGTATGATCATATCTGTATCTCCTAATTATACTTACATAAAATACATCTTGAATCTGAGTCAAATCTGCAGGTAAAGCCAAGCTATATGCTAAGGACCAATTCATTCTGTAATTTTATACGATCAGATGTATCTGGGACTTAATTTTCCTTTATTGCAAATATCATTATGCTTTCTCAAGGAGATACTTTTAAAAAGACCTTTACACCAATTTCATAGTCCATTTCTCTTTTATGCTAATCATAGTAACTCTTTTGTCTATCCTGTGTTACTTTCAATTTACTTTTAATCAAACCTACCTTTTCTATGATTTCTTGTATAATTTTAGGTCATTCAAAATTTTTTTCCCCTTCTCTATCCCAATATATTGAGCTTCTATACTTTTGTTCATATAGAACTTCATATGGTATCATACTAAAGCTTCTATGATACTGATTGTTATAAGCAAATTCAATCAAAGGTATGTACCTGTCCCAAGAGCCATGAAATTCTAAAACACATGACCGTAACATTTCTTCCAGTGTTTGAATGGTTCTTTCAGTCTATCGGTCTATTTGAGGATGAAAAGCAGTATTGAAATTCAATGTAGTACCTAAAGCACTCTGTAATGTCTATTAAAATCTAGAGGTAAACATCAAACCTCTGTCTGATATGTAATCGTACTATTTTTTGAATGTACAATCCTACCAGACTTGGATAATTTATCAACAATTACTCGTGCTGCATCTTTTCCATTCTGAGTACGTGGAATTTCTATAACAAAATCTATAGTAATAATTTCCCATTTTTGGACAGGTATAGGTAATGACTAAAGTTTACCTATCGGTGCCTAATGTTCAACTTTCACTTGTTGGCGTACTAAACATCTGGATACAAACTCTACTACATCTCTCTTCATATTCTACCACCAATAATGTTGCTTTAGAGTATGTTACTTTTTTTCATACCTGTATGCATAGTGTATGGAGAATTGTGTGCTTCATCTAGTATCTCTTGTCTAACACCATCTATCTGGTACACATACTTTAGGTGCCATCACTAATAATTTATCAATTAGCTAAATGGTGTCTCAAGACCCTGATTAATTTATTTAGTTGTCACTATACACTCGCTATCTTATTTTGTGTTGCTTGTATCTTTTGTAATAACATTGGTGTTAATTGTAAGCTAGATAAAACAACACTAGATTTCCTACTGAGTGCGTCAGTAACCACATTTACTTTCCTTGGATGATACTCAATCGTGGAATCATAATCTTTTAATAACTCTAACCATCTTCTCTGTCTCATGTTTAGCTCTTTTTGGGTCATCAAATATTTTAGACTTTTATGATTTGTATAACTTTTAAATGTTTTCCCATATAGATAATGTCTCCATATCTTAAGAGCAAACACTACTGCAGTAAGTTTCAGATTATGCACTGGATAATTTATTTCATGTGGTCTAAGCTATTTAGAAGTATATACAATGACCTTTCCTTTATGCATGAGTACACCTCCCAGTCCTTGATATGAAGCATCATTATATATTACAAATCCTCTCGTGTTCATATGAATTGTAAGAACTAGATTTGTAGTCAATCTGTGTTTTAGTTCATCAAAACATTGTTGACATTGTTCATTCCACTAAATATATACATTCTTTCTAAGTACTCATTTCAGTGGAGCTGCTATAATCAAGAATTCCTCAACAAATCTTCTATAATAACTAGCCATTTTGAGGAAACTGCATACCCCAGTGACTGTTTTAACAGGTTCCCAACTCGGCATTATCTAAGTTTTGCATATAAATGTTTCTCTTTTAATATCTGCAATACTATCTGCAATTATTCTTTATGTTTTTTGCTATTCATCAAATATTTCAGTATATCATCAATAAGGACAATCACAAACTGATTAAGGAAGGACTGGTATATCTTGTTCATAAATGCCATGAATGCTGATGAAGTATTAGTCAAACCAAAAGGCATGAATAAAAACTCAAAATGACCATATCTTGTTCAAAAAAGTAGTCCTTAGAATGTCTTCCTCTACTATCTTCAATTGATGATAACCAGATTATAAGTCAATCTTTAAAAATATAATAGCACCTTATACTTGATCTAGTAGATCATCTATCTAAGGTAATGAATAATATCGATGCTCCCCAGAGATTATCTTAATAGTAAATTTCATTTCTCTTTCAACTGGTAATCCCGATAGATCTTTTGGAAATACATTTTACACTTTCATACGTTGTTGTTCTATCAACCACTTATGACAAATAGGCTTCACATCCTTTTTGAATCATCTTAAAGGCTTGCATGGTTGATACTAAACAACTAGGCACTAACTTTCTTTTTCTATAAAATATTACTTTATTTTGCACTTTTAGCTGAATGATTACTTCTTTTGTAAAGGAATATACCTTAGCTTAGTGTAATGCTAGCCAATCGATACCCAGTATGATATCAAAGTTTTTTAATTTTAGTAAGATTAGACTTGCTAACAACTCTACATTTTGAATTTTTATTACACAATTCTTATATATTGTATGCACCTATATTATTTCACTTAATGGAGTATGAACTCCCAAGCTTTAGGTCAATGATTCAGGTTTTATTTTCATTGTGTGTATTATTTTGGATGTAATAAATAAGTACTTAGAACTTGAATCTATGTGTATAAACAACAATATCAAATAAGTAAAACTCACCAGTAATAACCTCTGGGGTATTAGCAGCTTCCCGTCTAGACACAGAAAATACTCTAGCTTGACCTTATAGTTGATTCACTAGGACTCCACTACCTCTGCTAGATGATGGACCTATTGTTACCCCTGTATCCCTTCCTCGGCTACCATTGGCTATAGGCATTGCTAGATCACTACTCTGCACTAGTGGCTATGATCTAGGTAAATATCTTCCTATCTCTCCTCTGTTAAATCTCTTAGGACAATTCTTAAAGAAATTTCTTATTTGACCAAAATGATAGCAACCTTCTGTAGACATCCTACAATCTTATGTGTGCCTCCTCTGACACTTTGGACATACAGGTTAGGTCATCTCTAAAGATGGAGCTACACTGTTCTACTCTCCTCTACCGTACCCTCTACCAAGTCCTCTACCAAATGACATTTGAAGTGAAGCAGGTCGAGATAGAGACCCAGCATATTGTCGTTATTCAATCTGGGTAGGAGCATATTCAACTCTTTTCTCGGTCAACTTGACTCCCTGAGTGTACCTATCTTTTCTATTTGCCTTCTTTACCATCGTCATCCTTTAGGAGTTCTTCTGCTCTGACCGCAACATCTCTCAGATTTGCGTAATTTCTCATTTCACTTCTATTGATTTTTCTTCAAATGTTCTTATTTATTTCATCCTCAAATCTTCTACAGTTATCCTTCTCTATAAGGATAATACTAGCAACGTAGTATGATAACTAGGTGAACTTCATCTCATACTCTGCCACTTTCATATTTTCTTATTTTAAGGCAAGGAACTCCTTCTGCTTTGAATCTGTGTACACCTCTAACATATACTTCCTTTTGATTCCCTCAAAAAGTCATCTTAGGTGAGTACTAGAGAGAATTCTCTGACATATGGAACTATCTTCCACCAATTATAGACATCTCCCTGCAATAAAGATACCATAAAATCTAACCGATGTTTTGGCATTGCATGCATCATGTTAAACACTCTTTTTGTCCTCTCTAACCAGTTTTTAGCAAATATTGGATCTATAGTTCCTTTGAACGATACTGCTCCCAACTTCTTTTATTCCTTAAAATTCTTAGATATAATATGATATAGGTTCATCATAGGGTCTCTGTATATAGGATTGACCGGTGTCTAGCAAGCATACTAGGCCGGTGTAGTTTTACCACGAAAGTATGACTCTCGGGATCGAATCTCTCGAGGAATGTGGTATCTAATCCGATTAGGTGCTAAAAGTAAAAAAGAAATAAATCAGTAAACATGATAAATTGATGATTGAGAATTAAACTAAAAGGATAAATGCACGGGAAAATAAGAGCTGAAAACAATAAGTAAACGCGTTGGGTTTTCCTAGACTTCAATAGACCTACACTTGGTTCCTTAATTGGATTGAGGATAGTGTTGGTGTTCCCGCGCCATCGTCAATTAAAATTCCCTTATGGGATGCTCAAAATTGTGTCCTTATACCCAAATAATGTTCTACTCTCGTGATACATTAAATTAGGCAAGGCCATTGTTCACTTAAGCATTTCATCGAACACTTTAGCGTCAATTGGTATATTTCTATCCAATTGAGCGCTAACACTACTTGATTAGCCTTCTCAT
>CANYCX012188346.1:0-27981 GCA_948193385.1 Breynia disticha f. nivosa | reverse complement strand
TGAATGTCATTCAATGCTGTGTGCGATTACGAATGATATTCATATTGATTACATTCATACATTTACATATCTGTATGACACGAGCCTGTGTGGCAAAAAGATAAAAGGATTATTGTGTGTTTTCCTGGACTACTGTGTGCGATAGTCCATATTTACGAATTTTGTTCAGAGCTGTGTGCTCAGGCTATATGCCTTACCTCTGCTGTGAGCGATATAGGAAAATTCCACTACTGTGTGCAATATTGGATAATACCAGGGTCATTCTATGTGAAATTGCATTTCATTGCACTTCATACATTATATTCATATATGTATGATATAGTATTGTTATTGATGAACCTGTGTGGTTCGTAATCTGCTGTGTGCAATATTGAATGAAAGATAATGATCTCTGTGTGAGTTTCTTCTTATCGTTACTTGTATGGTTCGATATTCGTATGATTGATCTGTGCGATCATATTTTTCTTTGTGCTAGATTATAATTGATAACTGTGTGCTGAATTTGAGATTTGTGTGATATTGTTTTATCGGGGATTCGGGGATGCCTAGGGACAAAGATAGATATGCACGTCCTCGTGCTATTTTATGTTTTCCCCTGCACATCATTTACATTAAAGCTAAGAATACTTACTGAGTATTGTTTATACTCACCCCGTTATTGTTTTAAATGATTGTGCAGATCGTAGGTAGCTGCCAATCACTGGGCCACAGAGTTGATCGGTACCTTCCAGACCTTACGTCAGAGGTTGAGCTCCAGTTGTCAGTTTTGTTATTTTGGATTTGTACATGTTGTACATTTGTATGTACATGCAGGTTTTCAGTTTGAATGTTTTCAAACTTATTTGCTTCCGCTAGTGTTTTGTTTTACGAATTAAAATAGATTTGGGCCGAAATTTATGGAATAGCATGTATATATCTTTTATATTCTCTCTCTCCCTTCTGTTTTTTTAGATTTGATTTCGTATCATTTCTATAAATTATAATGTTTATCAGGGAAATTGATTTATAAAAATGAGTTCCACAATTTGAGTTAATGATTGACCTTCTTGGTCATTACATTTAATGTGATGTTGCATTGTCTCATGAAGGAAAGTGGGTAAACCGAGTATTTGCATTGTGATGTTGTTATGGTAATAAGTGAATTATGAATGGGGAGTGAAACTTGTATGTGGTTTATGTTTGTATTGTGATATGATCATAAAAGTGTTGAGGTAACGTAATGAATATGAATTATTGAGCACAATTGTGTTAACGTGTAATGTGTTGATGGAGGTTTTGAAATGAATACATTTCATTTGTACATGTCGTGTGGACATTTCATGGACATTGTTGTATGTTCGTTATGTGGGGATTAGCCCAATAGAGAAAGAGCTCATATTTTTCATGTGGGGATTAGCCAACTGAGCAAAAGATCTATATTTATGTGGGGATAATCCAAACTATGAGAGTGGAATCTCTCATGCATGAAAGAAAGACCCTGGGGCATGCATTTGTGTGAGTTGCACTTGCATTTTCATTTAGGTGGATATTCATGTGACTGGTTATGATTATGGAATTAGAGTAAATGTGCTGGAATGGAAGATATATGGTCTGCTGATTATGTGAATATGGGTGTTATGGGAATTGTTTGAGCAATGTTGTAGACAATGATTGAAAATAAAGATGGATGATGTGCGTATGACTTGGAATGAGGTGTATATGATGTGGGTGGTTTATGTGAAGTGTATGTGTTGAATGCTGTGATTTTTTTAAAGTCAGCAGGTTAGAACGGATTAGGAAACGAGTATGGTAAATAATTTACCAAGGCATTCCACTTAAAGAGGAATCTGGGAAGGATAGAGTGGGTTTTGAAATGGGTTATGTAAACCTTTTTGAAAATCGTTCCACTTCCAGAGAACTTTAAGAAGGATGAAGCGGAATAGAAAACATTTATGCAAAACTGTTTCCCAAGCCGTTTCTCTTCCAAAAGATTTTGTGAAGCCAAAAGAGTTAAGGAATGGTTTATGTAAACCTTTTTATTTCAAAAAAAGTTTAGGAAGGACCGAACGGGATGGAGAAAGGATTACCTAACCTATTTTCCAAGTCATTACCATGCAACTACCAGCTTAAATATGTATATGTTTTAGGGGAAGAAAAGATTAATAATCGACCTAGTATGAGATTGTTTGGAATAAACTAGGATTGATGTCCCTTAACCGTGGATAATGAACTAACGACTATTGAATTAAATAACGTAGGATGAATTCCTTATCCTAGATGTTTAAATCACTTAACAAACTTTACCAACGAGTACTTAAGCATTAACTACTTTGGTAAGTGTGTTGTAGGTGTACTTACTGGTATTTAGTTACTCACGTGCATGTATGTTTTGTGATGATTATGTAGAGCGACAGTAGAGGCGGTCGGGACTTTCTTTTGGGAGGGCTCGGAGGTGACACAAATACTATGTTTAGGTTGACTCCTAGTTCATATTTTGAGTGCTTTGTTTGCTTACCCACTTTTGTACATCTATTTGTACTAATGTATAGAGAATGATTTGCATACACATTGATTGTAAATTAAACCATTGCGTTCGCATATTTTCACGGTTACATATATTTTGTATACGATCGAACTTGGTCAATATTTCTATATGAAATGCCTTTACATGTTTCCTATCCTTTTACTATTTGTTAATTTAAAAGAAAAAAATGGTTGCCGAAATTATTAATTATTCAAAAATCAGTTCTTTGAAATTGAGCGTCACATTAGGGTTAGGAGTGTACCATATAACATGTAAAAAATGCCCTTACACTTATATTTTTATTTCTTTTTGCCCATATGCCTTTTTCTTCTCCATTTCATGAATTTATGTTTATACAAAAAATCGTATACTTACATTTATTTAATTAATTTAATATACAAAATAATTGTAAACTTACATTTACTTAATTAATTGGAATTAAACATATCTTTAAATTAAATAAATCCCTATGCGGCAAAAATTTTATTTCTTTCAATGTTTTCCCCAATTAAATTCAAAATTTTAAATTTTAGAATTTTTGTGGCGTTACACCATCTTTTGGTATACGTGACTAATCTTCCTCCTCAGAGACGCAACATCTTGACTCCCAACATTGCTCCTCCTAGTTGAACTCTAAGAATAAACATTCTAAATCGTTGAACCTTCCTCAACTGAGGTTAAGCAGAGAATACTTGTATGTTGTCCATACATCCATCCATATTCCCTCATCTTCGCAAGCTTCGTTGTCTTAAGATTCATGGTGGCCACTCTTCAATTATGAGGAAGTGGAATAAAAGCTTCTCCCTCAAGGTCTATCTTGTACTCCTTTAGGATCTTTGTTATTTGAGTACTGAATGGCATGCCTTTTGGCTTGGATGATCTATGGTAAAGCTTGGCATAAGGAATTTGACACTTCCTTTGCATCATCCAAAGCATCTAGTGAAGGAAATTGATCTCCCTTCCTTTATTAAGATGTTATATCAACTTGACATCCAATTTGGTGATATGATTGTTGCTTACTTTCTTCATAAAAATGTTTCAATTTATGGTAATGAAGCTTCCAATAAGGAATAGGCATGTCTATTTCGTCCAATGGCTTATCACTTGTCCCCACCATCAATTCCTTAAGCTTCCAACAACCGTCCTATAAATTGAATGTCCATTCTTTATCCGACTTATCCTCCTCACCATCTGAACCATCAAGATTTTGATTTCTTTCTAAGCTCTTATCATCATTAGAGCATAGTGGTCTAATTCCACCTCTCTTCATTCCAAACTAAATGCATAAACTATCCTCTGTGATAGTAATCCCTTTATTTGTCACTCGAGTAATAATAATTGAGCCCCTAGATTGATCTCCTCTAACAACCACATGTATATTGGCATAAAATTCTCTAACCAAATTATCATAAATATCATATTCATATCCAATCATCTAATAAATCCTCTTCTGCCTAAAATCATCAAACAACTCATTATGTGTAAATTTCATAATATTTGACAAATGGAATTTCATAGAGGGTATGAGAATTTTATGCCTCATTATCTTAATGTAGTGTTCTTATCCATTGGCGGTGTGGAAGCACACGTTCTTACTCCTGAGATCCTCCTCCTTATGATGAAGAACCACACATCTAAGTTGGTTCTTAATGAGATTTCTTGGATGGTTGCTCCTTGGAGGGTTATTTTTCAACTTCCCTTTGTGTTTTAGCCTTGGTTCTAGCCATTTGAAGAGGTTTGGAAAGTTAGGAATTTAGGATGAATGTGATGATTTGGTATGGATTTAAAGTGTTTGGAGGGTTAAGTATTGTAATTAATGGATAATATGTATATGCATTATGATTTTATGGTTGATTTTGGGACTTCGCAAAGGTTTTGGTCAATTGCAAGATGGTAAGGATTAATGGAAATAGTGTATGTGAAAGAGGGAAATGAGTGAAGAAGTGGATTTTGCTTCTTTTTAACCAATTTGCGTGTTGTCAGTTGATTGATATCTTCATTAGTCGACTGTGGTCAAGGTTTTGTGACATGGTTCAGGTATACTGGCTAACTAGTTCCTATACTGGTCGACTAGTCGTCGAGTTTTATGTCAACTTATTAGGCCTACTAGTTGACTGGTTTTTTACAAATCGACTGATTTCGCATCTGTTTTAGACCCATATCACTTTGAGAATTTTTAGTAGACTGATTCTTGAGCGAGTCGACTGATCACCTGAGAATTTTCTTTACTTGGCTGAAAACCTTCTCACTAGAATTGCAATAGTTTTAGAACACTTCCAAACTCATTTTAGCTAATTTCATTCGACTAACATCTTCATTGGTTGACTAGTCTGATCTTCAGTATCAAATTCTCCTTTCTTAACCGTCCTACCACTTATCAAACCTAGTTGCTCAAGTGAGATAAGCACCAAATTGACCACTTTACTATTATAGTGTTCATGAATGCAAACAAAAAATCATACGAGATCATACATATCATTCAAAAACACATTACAAGGAACTTATACCACACATACTATTTCTCATTTTTAGGTCATTAAAAACATCCTCTTTCAAAGGTTTAGCAAGAATATCAGTCAATTGGTCATTTGTAGACATAAATTTCAAACATATATCACCTTTAAGATAATGATCATTCAAGAAATGATGTCTAACTTCTATACGCTTAGTCCTATAATGCAAAATAAGATTCTTAATTAGACTTATGCTTGTATTATCATAATATATTAGTATACTTTAACATGAATGCCATAATTCAAAAGTTGATGTTTAATTCAAAGTACTTGTGCACATAAACTCCCCTCCGCTACATATTCCAATTCAGCCACAGAGATCGCAACACTAAATTGTTTCCACTCCATGAAATCAATGATGCAACCATAAAATGACATGTACCACTAGTACTTTTTCCTATCAATCCTACAACCTCTACGATCTGCATAACTATATGAATACAAGTCAAAATCAACACAATGTGGATACCAAAGACTATGATCAATATTCTTAACAAGATATCTAATAGTGAGACATTTTGGGACATGATTGAAATCTAGCACATAAACATGTACCAAATATTATATCCAGTCTAAAGGTAGTTAAGTACAATAGTGAGGTAATCATACCTCGATATATCTTTTGGTCTATATTTTATTCATGCTCAAGCTTTTTTAATTTAAAATTTGAAGCCATAGGAGTTTTAGCAAACTTGTATCCTTCCATCTTGAACTTCTTTAGTAGCTCCTTTGTATACTTGCTTTGATGGATGAAGATTTCTTTATCAAGGTGTTTGATTTGTAGTCCAAAAAAGAAATTTATCGCCCCTATCATGCTCATCTCAAACTCACATTGAATAAGTTCACTAAACTCATTACACAAAGATTGGTTTGCAGCTTTAAAAACTATATCATCAACATAAATTTGGCACATTGACATATCATTTTCTACTATTCTAATGAAAAAATTACTATCTACCTTGCCTATAATATAATGATTATGAGTAAGAAAACTACTTAAACTCTTATACGATGCCATTGGGGATTACTTGAATCTATAAAATGCCTTATTGAGATTGTAAACATAATTTGGATGATCCACATCTTCAAATTCATTTGGTTGTTTGACATTAACCTCTTCTTGGACGTATTCATTAAAAAATGCACTCTTTGCATCCATTTAATGAAGCTTGATTTTTCTAATTGAGGCAAATTCAAAAAGTAGTTGAATGGCCTCCAACCTATTAACTGGGGAAAATGTCTCTGCATAATAAAGTCCTTCTTCTTGGTTGAAGCCTGAGGCTACCAATTTAGACTTATTCTTAACCATTTCTCTATGTTCATTATGTTTAATCTTGTTCACCCACTTCACTCTAAATATGATCTTGTCACTTGGGGGTATTACTAGTTCCTACACTTTGTTCCTCTTGAATTGGTAGAACTCTTCTTAAATTGTCATAACTCAATATTCATCTCCTAAAGCCTTCTTTATATTTTTTATTCAATTAAAGATACAGAGCTAAGTTACTCATGTGTTTATTTAACTCCTTTATCATTCTTACTCAATCACCTACATTTCTATTAACTTACTGCAAAGGGTGATCCTTCACTTTAACCCATGTATTTGAGCTTGAAGGTTGCCCAACTTTTCTATCTTTAAAGTTTTTGTCCTTCAGCTTCACTTATTTCACCATTTCTTGGATTTCTTGAACTTCATTCTCTCATTCTTCATTTCCTACATCATCAAAAGTACAAACCTTCCTAGGGTGAAACTAAATCATCAAACTTAACATGAATACTCTCTTTAACTTCTTAAGCCCTATGATTGTAAACTCTATAGCCTTTACTAGTAAGAGAATATCCTAAAAAGGTTCCTACATCCAATTTTTCATCAAATTTACCAAGGTTATCTTTTCCATTATTATGAATATGCACCTTACATCCAAAAGGGTGAAAGTAAGATATGTTAGGCTTTTTACCTTTTCATAGTTGATAAGGAGTTTTGAGCATGTCTCTCTTTAGATTAACTCTATTGATCATATAGCAAGCCATATTCATTGATTAATCCCAAAATGATTTCGGTAGTTGACATTCATTAAGATTTGTTCTATTCATTTCCTGTAATGACCTATTCTTCCTTTCAATTACTCTATTTTGTTGTGGTGTTCTTGGGGATGACAAATTGTGTCTAACTCCATATTTGTCTCCTAGCTTCTCAAATGGCTCACAATCAAACTCACCACCATGGTTGAATCTTATGGCTATTATAGCCTAACTCTTTTCATTTTGAACCAACTTATGCCACTTTTAAAACTCATGAAAAACAACACTTTTATGAACAGTAAATCACATCTAATTAGATCCATATGTATTAACTCAAGAACTCAACTAGTTGTTAGCTCCATTTTTTATTTGAATGATCCTCTAACATGTTTTTATTTCATGTATGACTAAAAAAATATGATCTTTAAAATATTTTAGTTTAGGCAAACCCCTAAAAATCTCATTTTTGTTATGCCTAGAAATTAATGGTAAGGGAGCATGTCTAAGTTTTCTATGCCCAAGAAATGTATTATCATCAAGTGTCACCAAACATTTCTCATTAAATGAACCATCATCATGTAAGCCCATAATATAGTTATTCCCATGTCTTAATGTAATAAATGCAAATGCAATGAGTGGATTAAAACTTACATCATAATCCAAATCATAAAATTGAGACACACTCAAAAGATTATGTTTCAAACCATCCATTAGAAGCACATTATCAATGATTGGTAAAGGTTTCTTACCCACTTTACCAATGCAAATGATTCTACCTTTATTGTTATCACCGAAGGTTACAAAACCATATTCTCTTTTGGTTTGATCTCCATATATAAACTCTTGTCTCCACTTATGTGTCTTGAGCATCAACTATCTACATACCAAGTGCTAGATGGTGCTTCCAATCTCCTTTTTCCCTTATAAAAGGAATCATTTTTCTTTTTATTGGTTCCCAAGCCATCATAGGTCTATTACATTAGCAATATGATCCATATTAGGTGGAATGGTTCCTTTTGCATCCCATTGTTTCTTCACCTGATGCACTTTCTCAAACTAGTACAAGCATAAACATTGTGTCCAACTCTCAAACATCTAACACAAGTAGGCAATTCATATTTTGTAGGCTTAATTTCATTTATTTTCATAAACTTAGTCATTAAACATTGGTTCTTATTATATGTATCACACCCAAGACCATTCTTAGAGATAGAATATCTTTCCAAGGAAAGTAGTTCCTCAAATTTCTCCTTGGCACTAGTGAATTTACCAACAACATATAAGAATTTATTTTTAAGTCTACTAACCTCATTAGTTAGTTTCTTTTCTTGAATCAAAAAATTCTCATGTAAAGAGTTCATATCAATTCCATTCTTAACTTTCTTAGTCTCTTTTAGGTTATCACTCAATGCATTAATATCAATCACAAATTCTCTTATTTTCTAGCTTAAGTTTCTTATTCATCTTCAGAACACTCTCAAAGTCATGTTGCAATTTCAAATAGGCATCATGCATATCAATTCTCAAGTAAATCATTATTACTCAATTTATCAAGAAAGATAGAAGATACCTCATCATCATTAGAGTAATGGCTTTTAGCCATGACAGCCAAGTTGTTTTCTTCATGTCTTTGCTCTTCTTTTTCATCATCTCTCCAAATAGCAATGAATTATTCTTTCTTCTTCATTCAGTCAATTCTTTCATTGAATTTTAGTCTTGAGGATCCACCAACTTTACACGCTTTTGCATAATGTCCCTTTTTGCCACATTAGAAGCAAATATCTTCATTTATAACATTCCTCTTATCTTCTTCTCCATTCATTCTTCTATCATTATTGAAGTTTTTTCTCCTATCTCCTCCTGTTAACTCTCTTCAAATTGGGTTAATCAAGTTCTAAAATTTTCTCAAGTTTCTTACATAGAGAGAAACTTGCTGTTGTTGTAATGTTCTTTTCCTTATGCCTTGACCTTGCACCTCTGGCTTTTGCATTGATTTAGAATTAAGCTCATTCTTTAACTCACCATTCTCATTCCTTAGAATATAAGGACTTTGTAGTGAGAACCTTGCTCTCATACCCATTGTAGTGTTGAATTAACCTCTAGAAAGGGGATTTGAATAGAGGTTAATAGAATGGATAATTTTTTTACAGAAACTAAAGAGTAAAAAGAACAAAGTATTTAGAGTGGTGCTCACTTGCAATTCCTTCTAGGCCTCTCAAATCACATTCTTTAGTCAACTAGCGACTTTGAGTCGACTGGCCTGCCTTGCATCACATGTTAATCAACTAGCACATAATAGGTCAACTTACTTGCACCTCTTTTTTCAATTTAAAATCTACCAAAAAGTGGTCCTTGATCCTTGACATCATTTTGAATATTTTTGACCTTTTTTTTAGAAAATGGAATGAGCACGACCTCGTGCTTCACACGACACGACCATGCCTCCTAGAGAAAGTACTGCACAGATTATAAACAGTGAATTAAGAACAAATTTGAGTTAGAATTAAATGGAGATGTGTACTCTATTGCATAATGTACTTAAATCGTAATAATAAACGATTACTTGTGCATTAACTACTTTGGTAAGTGTAAGAAAAAGCACTTACTGAGTATGAAAGTACTCATGTATGTGTGTGAATTATTTTTGATATTGTGCAGATTATAGATAGTTGCTATTGACTCACAAACTTGCGGTGGACCATAGCACAACGATATGAGCAGTGAGGTCTTGGCTCTAGATTTTATATTTTTGGATTTTTTAGTTGTACATATTTTGTACATGCATTTTAGTTTGAATTTTATTTTCAAACTATGTTTTAGCTTCTGTATAACTTTAGTTTGGTTGTTTATGAAATGGGTTGAGTTTTATCAAATGCATGTATTCTTATTTCATCTATCCTACTTATTAAATTTACTGGATTATTATATCATTCATGAAAGGGATTAATTATTTAAAAAATTATGTTTTTAAAAATGAGTCATACATTTAATGGTATCAGAGAAAGAATTAGATTCCCTGCAGACTATACCAAAAGTGTTTTCCTTTGCATCATGTTCTGCAAAGCTAAAATATATGAATTTGGGATTTTTTTTATAACAGATGGAGCCTATTGCAATGCATATCGCATGACGAGACTGTTGAGTCGAGAGAGTTAGTACAGGGGTAGGGATCTGCTCTAGCACCTATACTGAATGAGCAGGCTGCACAACAGCCTAACATACCTCTTTATGACCTTATATATGCTCAATTCTGGGAGATGATGAGAAGCAAAGGAGCTTTTAAGAGTCAATAGACTCTGAATATTGTCAAGAAGTTTAGAGAGGTCAGAAAATAGAGACAAAGACATTTGAGGGCACGACTGATCCTACAAAGGTAGAGGATTGGCTTAGATATACTAAGCATATCCTTACACATATGAGATGTACTCTATAGTAGAAATTGAGGTATACCACTTCACTTTTGGAGAAGGCAGCATGGAAATGGTGGGAATCAATTCCTAACTGTTAGAATGATCCTCTAACGTTGACCTGGGATAACTTTCTGAAGAAGTTTGCTGACAAGTACACTCCTCCACTATATGAGACGAAGAAAAAGATAGAGTTTATTGAATTGAAACAAAAGGAGATGATAGTGACCGAGTATGAGGCTGAGTTTACTAGACTTTCCAGATATGCTCTTAAGGATGTCGCTACTGATCAGCAGAGAAGAGACAGATTTGAGCGGAGCAGAAGAGTTGCTAGCTGAGGAGGGCAAGTGAAATGAAAAAATGGTTTTTAGTTCCAGTTCAGCAGGTGGATGCCAGATATCTGATTCTAGAGTTTCCAAAGGTACAAGCAGAGGTAGTAGATAGTCGAGATACAAAGCAGTAGGTGAAAGAAGTCATTATACCATGCCTACTACTTTTCAGAGTAGAGGTACATGTACTTACACTAGTAGAGATACTCGATCTTTGTGTTATAATTATCACTAGTCGGGATATTTCCTTAAAGACTATCTAGAGAGGAGAGAGCCTCAAGGAGGAGGTGCATCTCGGCAGAGTAGTGTGGGTGACAACATATAAGCTTGGAAAGTCCACATTTATGACTGTGAAAAAGATATAAAATGTTTTAGCTTGATAGGACGATTCATATGCCTTGGTTTGATATTTGAAATGATACATGTTTGTAATATGGTTTGATGTTAATCTATGTTTGGCATTGGATCCTATCTTGTTATGTAGTGGCATTATTTTGGCTATGCTAAATGCATATGCTTAGTTGAGATTGATCGTGACTCAACATTGAATTGTGAAGCATAGCATGATTTGTTTATGAATGCATGATTTGATTGCATAGAATATGCACAAGACATTCATGCATTTGAGGCTCATAGGGAGCATAATAATTGTGAAAAAGCTCTTAAGAGCAGAGATTCAAAATGAGAGCTCTGTGTGAGCAATTGTTAAGGCTCTTGGGAGTGTACACAATCAGGGACAGTTACCGACTCTTGGGAGCGTATTGCAGTAGTATATAAAACATACTTTACTACAACATAGTGGAAAACTCGGTTCATATTTATGTGTTCGAGTGTGCTGGCCTATAGGGGCGTTAAACAAGCCTTTTACAAAGGCAGAGAAATCTATGAACTATAGTAACTATAACCAGTACTCCCGACCGACAAGGTCAGTTTGCAAACGTCATGTGTACATGCGTAAGGCCAAATGAGGGCTTGGAATTGTGATGAAATGAAATCCCGGGTATGATTATGTTGAGGAATGCATTAGATCATATGCATTGGCATTTATCATATTGAACATGGTACGTTCTTGATGAATTTGTGTTATGAACGTAAGTATGTGAGTGCTAGCATATTATGTTGCGTGATTTATGATTTTAAGCTCATTAATGAAAATGATAGGAATGTTACACATATGTTTCCCAAATTGCAATTGGATGAAATTGATTAAGTTTGAGGAGTCTGATGTATACCATATATCTAGAATGAACGACTAAGTGTCGATACCATATTAATGTAAATAATTGGTAGGTATTTCAGGTAAGTATGGTTGATATGTGTTTTCTCACGAGTTGTAAACCAGCTCATGATTGTTCGGAAATATAACTAATGTTTGGTTCGTATGATGTGAGATGTATGAAATGCACTTAACTAAATTTATGAATGTTGCTATTTGGGTATAAATGTCTGGTATTGTTTGAGTTGAGTTGGAATAAACCTGTTAAGTGTTAAATGCAGGACTTTGGGAAAGCAGAACATCAGAATGGGCTGAGGAACGGTTTCCCCAAACCGTTCTCCAAACTGTTTTGGCTGTGAAAGCATTTCAATAAAACCAAACGGGATGAAGAACAGTTTCCCCAAACCGTTCCCCAGACCATTCGGTGTTACTAATTTGAAGAGAATACTGAAACGGGTTGGAGAGCGGCCTGATCAGCTGGTTCTCCAAACCATTCCCTTGTTGCTGTTGGCCTAAGAACTTGAATGATTAAGAGATGCATATGTGAAATGGTTTGAGTGTTGAAATAGTTAACTCTATTGCATGGTTTGTCGTATGTGTTTGTAAAATGTATAAATGATATGGGAAGTTGTCCATTTTGGTAGTGTTGCTTACTGAGTTATCAAAAACTCATTTTGCGTTTTATGCCTGCGATATTCGACATTGGTAGGAATTGAGGAGGATACTCAAGCTCTTTCCAATTGAAGTTAAGGAACCAGCGAATCGACATGGTCGTGCACTGAAGTTGACTGATGATTAAATGTCAAGTATATGGCTTGGAACATTTTCTGTATATATATAGGTGTTTTAAATAAATTGTACTTTGAAATAATTTTCCTTTATTGTGTACTTATTCTTTTGGAATCTTTGTTTATTTATTTTTTTAGCTATCTTATATTTTAAATGTATATAAGTATATATATGTGTGTATGGTTTTCATTTGAATAAGAAAAAAATGGCATAGTTTCAAATGGAACACAAGTAAAAGATTTTTAAGAAAATTAATTTATTTTAAATTGTGTTCTGAAAGATTTTATTATATTCATGTTTGAGCACCACTTGAGGGAATTAATTTATAAAACAAGGACCAAGTGGTATTCGAATTTGGGTATTACAACTACAACTGACATCATCGAGAGATGGAATATTTGGTTAAGGATAGTGTTTTCTTGCGAGTTTCACCCTGGAGAGGTGTGATTCGATTTGGCAGACGTGGGAAGTTGAGTCCTAGGTGTATCGGACCGTATGACATTATAGAGAGAGTGGGACCATTAGCTTATAGGTTGATTTTACCAGCAACATTGTCTCGATTACACGATGTATTCCATGTTTCTATGTTGAGACCGTACCGATCAGATCCTTGCAATGTGTTGAGTGCTCCAGTTTTGGAGATTTTTGTTGAATTGATGTACGACGAGGAGCCTGTTGAGATATTAGACAGACATGTGAGACAGTTGAGGAATCGTAAGATTCCGATGGTTTTGGTGAAGTGGAGTTTTCATTCACCAAAAGAAGCGACTTGGGAGGTCAAGTCTGATATGAGACATCAGTATCCATATCTGTTTCCTAATTCTACCTTTGAGCGTTGAGGTATATTCTGATTCCAGACTTTGATATTGAATGTTTTGGTTATACTTTAGAGTTCCTTGATTTGAAATTTTGGGGACAAAATTTTCTTAGTGTGGGAGAATTGTAACATTCTGGGAATTTTTCATCGTAAATTATGATTAATCAATGTTTAAACATCAATATATAAAGGTTGATCAAAGATTGATATAAGGTTGACACGAAATAAACGAAGAAAATTGGAGAAATGCTGAAATTGTGAAGTACGTGCAGTCGTGCCGACCACGCGTAGTTGACATTCCACCACGGGTGGATCCCAGTTTTCCTGAAAAAAATATAAGTTACAATGTTTCGAGAACCTAATATTCACCTTCATTTACCAAACACTTTCCAGAGCAAAAATACAACAGGGGAACTGAGAAAAGAGGGATTTTTCTTCTAGGGAAGTGGTTTTGGTTTTATTTCTTGCAACAATCAACCTAAGTGCAAAGGTAAGGATTGTCATGGTTGATTTTAAGTTGATAGTTTGGTAATTTCTAAATAGTATAAGATAAATGGATGGTTTTGCTTGCTGGAAATGAACATAGTTAGGTAGAGAATCTAAACTTGAAGTTAGGGATTTGATAGGATGGTTTTGAGGAAGAAAGGTTGATGAAAAGAGTAAAAAACCTAAGGTTTTTAGTAAGGTTGACAAATGGTTAAAATTGAAATTGTAAACCTTGTTAGATTCATATGTTTGAATAGAATTAAATATGGAAATAATGTATGAATGGTGAGTTATTTCCTTGCATGTTATACATTATATTTGAGCTGTGTTTGCTTGTTGATTTTTCTTTGTTTAGAGGTAAGTGTTCTTATGCTTACATATTGATTCGTACTTTATTTTAGGCATTTTCTATTTAGATAAAACTGGCCTTTAATGATAGACTGAGTTTGCTAGATTCTAGATGAATCATATTGAATATGACAATGTGGTGATTGGTTTATAATTGATATGGAATGGAAGGAATGTATTGATGGATGATGTCTTAATTGACATATGGTTGATTGAAGTTGATTAATGCTTTGTTATGGTTGATTCTTGGTAGATTGATAGAAAATTTGGTTATTGATTATAAACTTTGAAAAGCTTAATATATATATGTTATGTTCTTAGGAACATTACGATGATTTCACTATGTTTGTGACTGATTTGGCATGTTGATTATACTTGCATTGCTGTTAATTTTTATGAACTATGTTTGATTGGATTCGTATGCTATTATGTTATATTGACTTTCGGTTGACATGTGATTGGTTAAACATGCTCTTTTCGAATTTGATATCTTGATTAATATTCGTACGAGCTTGAGATAATTATGTAAGCATATGATTGCTTTGTTGAGCATGTTTAGCATACATGATTGAGATATTGTTATATGAATGCATTGATCATTCATTGTGTTGCATTATTGTGTGACACAGATATGAGATACAGGCTGCGCCTGATGATTCTGGGCGAGAGCTCAATGACAGTTTGGGACCGATGATTCTGAGAGAGATCTTGATGTCGTACTGGGTAGAATGTCGTTCTGGGACCTAGGAAAAAATGAAAAGAAAAAGAAAAGAAAAAAAAGAAAGAAAGACCCTAGGGCAGACATTTGCATGTGATTGCATATAATTCATATGCATTTGATTCGTATTCATTCATAACATCTTCGATTCGTGTTATTGCTTTATGAATGCTTAAGAATGTTGCTACGAAATTTATAGTGACTGTTGAACATAACATGTTTCCTATGTATATTGATATTAGTTTTATATTTGTATTGTTATTTTATGAACATGGGATTTTGTTTGATGGTTCATTAACTTATTAAGGTTTGACTCTAATGATTTGAGATTGGTTTCAAATGCGAATGTTTTGGTTATATGATAATGTTTTGAAATGATTGCTTGATTAGGATAGAGGAGAATCATATCTCGTGTTAGGATATTGATTGTCCCTACGCTTATTTAAATTAAAAAAATCAATTATTGTGTAAGAAGCTTACTGAGTATTGAGAAATACTCACCCTTTGTTTAAATTGTCTAAATGATGTGCAGGATGAAGATAGCTATATTAGGACAGAGCTGTCGTGATCTTCCGTCAAAGTTCTCTGGTGTCAGAGGTTTCCATCCATCTGTTTTGAGTGGTTTCAGTTTTAACATTTTGCGATGTACATATTGTACAGCTTTTATAAATGTTTCTATTTTGAGTTTGAATGTTTTCAAAGTTCTTTATGTTTCTGCTGTAAAATATTTGATGTTACGAACATTTTGGGCCGAGTTGTTTATAAAATGGATCTTTTATTTTCTATCCCCTCTATTTCTACACTGATTTATTAGTATTATGAAATGATTATTGTTTATCACGTTAAAAGGGATTTGAAAAAATGAGCTTCACAGCTAGACCTATGACATCTTTGTTGAAAAAGAATGTTCTGTTTGTTTGAAATGACAAATGTCAGAAAAGTTTTTAGGAGCTAAAAAAAGATTAGTAGAAGCTCCAGTTCTAATGTTACCAACCCAATAAGGTTGATTTGTTATTTATACAGACTCATTTGGAGCAGGTTTACGTGGGGTTCTTATGCAAAATGGTAGAATTATTTCTTATACCTCACGACAATTGAGACCGCAAGAGGATAACTACCCTACTCATGATTTGGAGTTAGCTGCAATCATTCATACTTTAAAGGTTTGGTGACATTATTTGTACGGTGAGACATTTCAAATTTTTACGGATCATAAAAGTCTCAAACACATTATGAATCAGAGAGAGTTAAACCTAAGGCAGAGACGTCGGATAGAGCTGTTAAAAGATTAGGACCACACTATTGAGTATAATCTGAAAAAGGCGAATGTGGTCACCGATGCTTTGAGAAAGAAAGGAAAAGAGGATGAAGATTCTGTTATTTATAGAGTTGAGCTTTTATTTGCATTACAAAAGCTTCAAGTGCAGTCAGACTTGATTGAGGGTCATATTTAGCAAATATTCAGGTAAGACTTCAGTTGCAAGAGTTGAGTGTTGAGCGTCAAAAAGAAGATGAAGACTTAATGCAAATTAAGATGAAAGTTGAGAAGGGAAAAGTGATTACTTCTCATTGATTGGACGATTGTAGAGTTTTGTATTATAGGGAAAGATGTGTGTTCCACATATAGTTGTTCTAAAGAATGAATTGATCATTGAGGCACATTCTTCACCGCATTTGGTACATCATAGTAGTACTAAAATGTATCGGGATATGCGAGAGAGGTACTAGCGGGTGAATATGAAAAAGTGATAGTAGAGTTCGTAGCTAGGTGTTTATCTTGTTAAAAGATCAAGACACAACTTCAAGCTCCAGTTGGAAACCTGGGATCAATAGAGATATCAGAGTGGAAATGGGAAAAGATCACTATGGACTTTATTCTAGCTTTACCATAGACATTTAGATGCCACGGTGCTATTTGGGTGATAGTTGACAAAATGACGAAATTGGCACATTTCTTAGCTATCTGATAGGATGATATGTTGGATAAGCTGGCTAGTTTGTATGTTGCTGAGATCATTAGATTACATAGTGTTTCGATATTGATTGTGTCTAATCGTGATCCATAATTCACATCGCAATTCTGACGGAGTTTACAAAATGTGATGTGTACCAAATTGAGGTTTAGTACAACATTTCATCCACAGATTGACGGACAGTTTGAGAGGACGATTCAAACAGTCAAAAATATGATGAGATCTTGTGTGCTAGAGTTTGGAGGTAATTGGGATGATCATTTTCCTTTGAATGAGTTTGCGTACAATAATAGTTATCATTCTAGTTTTGGAATGACACCTTACAAGGATTTATATGGTAGACGGTGCCGGAGTCCAGTGTAATGGGTCGTTGATGATTTGAGACAGATTGAGGGACCAAAGTTGGTTCAATAAGCTCTCAAAAAGGTTAATGTTTTAAAAATGTATGCAATCGGCTCAGGATCGTCAGAAGAGTTATTTTGATATACATCATTGGGAGATAGAGTATGATGTCAAATATAGAGTATTCTTGCAAGTTTTTCCCTAGAGAGGTGTTATTAGATTTGGGCGACGAGGAACTTTTTCCCTACTGATTGCAGTTACCAGACGAGTTATCTCGGTTTCATAATTTTTCACGTATATATGTTGAGGAGATGTCGATCTGATCCTAGTCACACACTTAGAGTTCCAAAGTTGGAGATATCAAAAGATTTATCTTATGAGGAGGAGCCTATTGAAATTCTGGATAAACAAATGCGATAGTTAAGGAAATAGGAGATTCATAAGGTATTGGTGAAATGGAGTTTTCATTCGCCAAAGGAAGCTATCTATGAGATTGAGAGTGATATACGACAGTAGTATCCGTATCTATTTCCAGAGAGCGACAGAGGCTTTAGGAGTCTGAGGTGAGTTTTGATTTTAAGTTCTGGTGTTATAGTTGTTTGTATAATTACAGTTAAGTTGCTGGTGTTAATATTGTGGTTAGTCAAGTTTAAGTGTAACTTATGGTAAGTTTATCTAAGTAAGGTCAAAATTGATTATGATTTTCTCTAATTCAAATTTCAAGGACAAAATTTCCTAAAAAGGGAAGAGTTTTAATTCCCTAGAAATTTATAGAATTAATCTATATGGAAAATAGATTAAAATAGAATTGAATCAGAAAGAAATTGTTAAAGTGCAGAAACCAGACAATGACCACGATCTGGAACACAATCATGCCAGAGGGCATGCTCATCATTCTAGAAATTGTTTAACACAATTTTGAGGCACAACTTAATTGGAAATTGTCACGAAAAAGCACAGCACGACCTGGAGCACGACCCTTGCCACGAATCGTGTTGATTGGACAATTTAAAAATAGAAATCGATTGAATTACTCTTTTATTGATCAAACAGAGAAAAACCTAGATAAAACGGTGGAGAAACCTTAGAAAAACTCTAGAGTGTGAGAATAAGCAAGGAGAAACTCAATTTCTTGCGAAGATTCAAGCCAAACAAATCAAGGTAAGAATTTGAGGTTGGTTTTGCATAAACATAAGAGTTTTGAGGTTGCTGAGTTTTTTGAAATATTGGGTAGGAACTGATTTAAGTGTTGAATTGATGTTAATTAGTTGGAATAGAGTTAGTTAACACTTGTGAGTGAATCAAGACACTTCAAATCATGATTTGTGGAAAATTTCGAAGGTCACAGTTGCTTGTGAAACTAAGTAGGAATTGGAGTGTTGATTCCTAAAGGCTAGAATTAAGTTCTATAGTTATAAAATGAGTTAAATAACAACCTTTATGATTATTTTGTATAGGAAACAATTCTAGGATGGTGGATCAAAGTTGAGCCCAAAGTCGACTTTACAACTTTTGTGAGGTAAGTGTCATTTACACTTACCATTGTATGTCTTACATCTATATGGTTAAGTCATACTTGGTAATGATGCAAATAAGTTAGATGGTAGCAAAAATGTTTTCTAAATGGACTTGTTTGATATATGTGAGTTGATTGCCTTGATTGTTATGGTTATGCTTCTTTTTGTTTAGCTTTGATGATAATGATGATTATGAGACTCTTTACATGAGCTTGATTATATGTTTTAATAAAATCTGATGTGACAATTATTATATAAAAATGAAATTATGATTTATGTAAGCAAGGCTTATTTATGATGCAAATTCATATTCTGAATGAGCTTGTACTTATTGTGTGGATTCTTGGAGTTTATGGTATGTTATGCTCATACTTGTCTTTGATGTTTATGTTCATTAAAGAGATTTGAAAGCATGTGATTTGCTTTGATGATGAGCATATGATACCATTGATTAGTATGATGCATTGTATGCATTTGATTTGATTGAGAGTGGCCATATGAATGCATTTGTTTAATTCATGTTTTGCATTTACATTGTGTGAGACATGGTCGATATCCTAGGCTGGGCTTGAGGATGATTCTAAGGGAGATCTCTATGTCGGGCCAGGCCCAATTATTTCCAAGCTGGGCTCGATGCCGGTCTGGAATCGAGGGAAAAATGAAAAGAAAAGAAAAAGAAAATAAAATAAAAGAATGCAATACCCCGGGGCATATCGTATGATTTCATTGTCATTGCACCTTTATTCCATATTGCATTCATATGAGATTGATGCCATGGAATGAGTTGCTTGACGATTTTGATGATGATTAATTCTGTTGATAATGTATATATGTGAGTGTTTGTCCTTGGGAAATTAAGCATGTGTGTATGTTTATGTGTGGAATGTTTAAGGCATGTTGGAATCACTATACGTGCAAACATGGTTGATTGATAAGGTGTGTATTGGAGTGCTATTTATTGTGTACTGGTATAATGTTAAGAACCTTGTTTGTTGCCTTATGCCTTAAACATCAAAGAAATGCACAAAATAGAAGCTCAGCACACCCACCGTGCTATGACCAATTTTGGCACTACGAACCATGCCTAATATATCCTGGAAAATGGAATGAGCACAACCTCGTGCTCAACATGACACAACCATGCCTCCTAGAGAAATTATTGCACACATTATAAACAGTGAATTAAGAACAAATTTGAGTTGGAATTAAATGGGGATGTTTACCCTATTGAATAATGTAATTAAATCGTAATAATAAACGATTACTTATGCATAACTGCTTTGGTCAGTGTAAGAAAAAGCACTTACTGAGTATGAAAGTACTCACGTATGTGTGTGAATTATTTTTTATATTGTGCAGATCGTAGATAGCTATTATTGACTCGCAGACTTGCGGTGGACCAGAGCACAGCGATACAATCAGCGAGTTCTTGCCTCCAGATTTTGTATTTTGGGATTTTTCAGTTGTACATATTTTATACATATTGGTACATGCATTTTAGTTTGAATTTTATTTTCAAACTATGTTTCAACTTCCGCATAACTCTATTGTGGTTGTTTATGAAATGGGCCGAGTTTTATAAAATGAATGTATTCTTATTTTATCTATCCTGTTTATTAAATTTATTGGATTATTATATCATTTATTAAAAGGATTAATTATTCAAAAAATTATGTTTTGAAAATGAGTCGCACATATGAATCCTCGAGAGAACAAAATTTTGTCATGCGTGTGGTCGTAATATGGACTATCGATGACTTTTTGGAGTATTATATGTTGTATGATACGTATTTGTATGATTGGCGGTTAATTATAAATTATTTAATTATTTAAACAGTGTATGTTGTCATTTTTAATTATGACTGGTTATTAAATTCATAGGATAGAGCACTTGAGGAAAGTATGTTTGCCCATATTGTTATAGCGCATAATTAGACAAAATTAAAAACTTCAGTATACTGTGAAAAGCTTGAGCTTATGATAGATGAAAGGCCACACCAAGTTCAAACGAATAAAGAAAAAAATAAGACATTAGATATTTTATACATTCAATCTTCAAAGTTGGAAATTCAAAAGCGATAAGAGATAATTAAAATCATGTTCTACGTTATCATCAATACTATATTAATATGCCTATATTATTTTCTTCAAGGTATGTTTTACAACGCATACTATTACTCCCCAGAATTCATTGCATTTCCAATTGAAAGGATAATTTATTCCACCTATGACATTTAGGTTTCCGAATAAATATAATTAAGTTAAGGGACTTAATTATAATTTATTTGATAGAAGGATTAAATTAGAAACATATTTAGTTTAGGGACTAAGATGCAATTGTGAATGGAAAGTACCTATTCACCAATAGGTACCCACCATTATATAAATACCACATTTCCGCTCATTTTTTGGTTAACTCTTCTACAAAAATTAACCACCACAAAATCAAATTTCTTGTGAAAATTTTACAATAAGAATTCTAAAATTCTTTCTCCGGTGGATCGAAATTCCCGATATAGGATCGGGTGAGAACATCGCCCATCTCTCAACGTTTATACTACTGTGGATACAAGCATACCCTTAACGTGGTAACGTTTTCTTCCGATGTGTTATGAACGAAATTTAAGGCTAGTTTTTTCCGTTTGTTTTATTTACTGCTTAATTAATTATTTATTAATTAATTACGTTTTTATATATATTTGTTATATGTATATTGCATTTCTTTCATTGGTATCAGAGCCGAAAGGCTATAAAATTTTAGAATTAATTTTCTAGGATGCTGTGGGTACTAATGATGTTGATTCGGCAATTTATTTTGTATAAAACTCATCGAAGTTATGACAAAAATCTTAGACCAATAGAAATCTAAAAATAAAATGTTGAAATTTGGCAAATTTGACCACACCATTGAACTTAGGATGCCAAAGACATGCAAAATATGAATTTTGTTTGGTTGTAACAGTGCCACAAGGCAGCACGTGGCATGCACGCGCCGCCACTAGCGACTGTTGTGTGTGGGCATCGTCTGCCAAACCTTCTGACCAACCAGACGACACATGCGCCATGTTGTTTGGTCTGAAACGACGCGTTACTTGAGTGTAATTGTTGAGCGTTTGTTTTGACCAAAGGAACGACATGTCATTTCAGAGTAAATCGACTCGTCGTGTAACCGACCCGACAAAAGACCCGACCCAAATCCTAAACCTGACCCGAGTGTCCCACCCACTGAACGGCACACGCTGCAGCCAATAGTCGTGCGACACGTGGTGTGTGTCGCAGTCCTGCATCTGGTCACTTCCACTGAACGGCACACGCTGCAGCCAATATTCTCGAATTTTTGCTATGTTTTTCGTAAAATTTTTAATCTCAGAAGCATTCATTTCATTTGAAATTAATTAAAATTTAGTATTTTAATTAATTTAAATGTACATATATGTCAAATAAAATTCTAATAAAGTTAAAATAAGTTTTTAAAAAGTATTAGAACTTTATTGTATAATTTGTTTATATTTTTTACATTATTCTATATGTGTTATAGAATAATTAATTAAAATTCTGTATTTTAATTATTGTAAATATAATAATTTGTCCATAAATTATAATAAAGTTATAGTGGGGGTATAATGCGTATTAGACTTTTGTTATGTAATTAGTTTACATAGTATATAGTTAATCTATATACTTTATAGATAATGGCAAATCATTAAATGTCTGCAAACGAGAACCGCGAGCGTAAACAATCAAATTGTGAATTCTCTCGATAAATCCTAAATGAAGAATTTTTTTTCTTTTGGATTAATGATTTTATTGTTGATGTTATAATATGTTTTAACAAAATCAACGATGAAATTCAAAAATTAATCTTAGAAAGAAATTTTATTTCTTAATTAAAGGTATGATTTGGTAAAATTGTTTGAGTCATAAAATATTTTTCTGCGTGAAAATATGTACGATATTTTGGTTTGAAAAATTTCGGATGATCTTAGTGGCAGTAATCGGGATGCGATATAATTGTGATACTAAGTTTGCAAAACTTAGACATAATCGCATAATTATGCAATCGGGATATTGTTTGTCAAAAACTGATAAATTTGTTTTCATCGTGTGACAAAATTTAAGTAATAAGAATTACTTATGTTAATTAAGTTAGTCTTATTTAGAATTATAATGGGTATGGCGATTGGATTTTCTCTAAAATTTTATGGACGTTTGAATATTTCGTGTATTCATCGAACTACAATTTTAGTAAATCGAGAAAGTTTAAGTAATGAGGACAACTTATAATAATTAATGCAGCATTAATTATGGTCTCGATTTGAGTGTTTTGGGTAATATAGAATTCCCCGGAAATATTATGCGTTAATTTTTGAAATTCTATTGTGAAGTTCATTGTGTGTGCTTTTGTGCTTTGTGGTCGTAACAACTTATTGTGTGATAAGTTAACAATATCATTCGTTGGGTATTGGCAAAACTTAATGAGGATTAAGTTGAAAATACCATTTGTGGGCTATTACAATTTCAGTTCCATGTTCATTATTAACATTTAATAAGATTAAATATTATTTTCATGTGTAAATCGTTTAGTACAATTTATTAGAAATGTCGTATTTCTAGATAAATAATAATTTTGTAATTTTAGTTTATCACATAATGAACATGAGTTGATTAAGTTTAGTAACTTAGAAAGTGGAACTAAAATGGAATTTATTATTAATAGTTAAATTTTGGTATAGTGAATGTATTAGCCCAAATAATTATGTGGTTCTAGCACATTGTGCATGGAGCTCGTTTTATGTGAACCAAACACTAGATTAAAATTCCTTATTTTGAACACAATAAATTATATAGTATTGTTTATTTGTTTGTGTAATGATTAGTTACTATGTACTACTTCGAAAGTTGATTAATATTAAAATCAACGTAATCGCGTGTTATGTAGCATTAATCGCATAGGTTGGAAATTAGTTCTCCAAATGTATGATTAGAAACTAAGTGTTTTCAATACCTTCAATTTTGAGAGTCTACATTCAAGGAAGTACTATATGCTCGACATAATTTTGGATTTATGTGAAATGGAATAAGTGGATTTCATTGTGTACATCATTGTACTTTGTGTAATAATTGATGAGTGAGTGATTACTAAGAATCATATCAGTATCAAATTTAATGGATCAGTGGATGGAAGTTTTTTTTGACTTCTACATTTGATACCTAAACACAAGTGTTGTGCATAAAAGCTTAGAAGTTTATATGATTCATGAATTAGTAATATTGGTCCATCGGTAACTAATGTGCATAAATGTAGCAAAAGGATGTTATGCATTCCTTAATACCAGTGGGAGACACATAGAATAACAACCTAACTTGAAAACTATATGGGGTTATTTGTCAAAAAAATTCTTAGAAAGAAATTTGAGAAATTTTTAAACTAAGAACAAGTGGTAAGGAATAAGCTTAAAAATTGGAATTCTTAAGAATTGAGAGATTTGTTAAACTAAAGTGTAGTTTAAACATGGAGTCAAGATATTTTAGCGACATATCTTAATTACTCAAAGTATCGAACTTTGGAGTATACACTTTAAAGAGTAAAGTGTATCATGTTTAAATATGTTGTTTTGTGTTTCATTTTTGAAGATGATTAATTCTATTTATTAAAGAATTAAGTAGTCTTCATTAATGTTTGAAGTATCTAAGTGAGATCAGTCAAACATGTACTACCAGCAGGAATCAAAACAGAAACAGTATAACCCAATCTCTCAATACTACCTCCAATATGGTCTACAACAGACTCACTCACAAATGAACATGTAGAACCTAGATCAATCAATACTAAAGTTGTATATGAAAATATAGTGATAGTATCGGTAATAACGTCTGGATCCTCTGCAGCCTCTCCTCTAGTCAAACCATATACTCGAGCCTGAGGTACTGACCCTGATCGTGTTGCTGCTCAAGTAGATCCACCTCCTCTACCTGAACCAATTGTTCCACCGCTGGTAGCTAATCCACCTCTAGAAGTAGATCCGGAACCTCTTCCACCTCTACCACTACCATTACCAGTCAAAACAGCAGGTCTGGTCTCACCTACACCACTCTGTTGAGAAACCTCAGTACCCTGTACTCCTGGTCTCTGTGGACAGCCTCTGGAAAAATGTCCCGGATAGCTACAAATATAACATAGTGGAGTTGTCTCTCTGCCGGTATAATTACCTGTACCATGACCCTGAGGAATAGGAGATCTGGTGGAATAATCTCTACCACTACCTCCAGCTCCTCTCCCAGTATGTCTAGTCTCACTACCACCTATCTCTCTGGGTGGCCTGAAATCTTTCTTCTTATTTTTCTGTTGCTGCTGAGAACTAGAACTACCTGAGACTCGATGTCGCTTATCTCCAGCTTTATCTCCCTCTGACTCTAACTCCTCGGCTCGGATAGTTGTCTCAAGAAATAACTCGTAAGTGGGAGGCTTCATCGCAATCCTGTTTTGAATCGGATACCTCAGACCTCTCTCGAATCTGTCTCTCCTCTTCCTATCAGTGTCAACATCCTCTGGAGCGTAGCGAGATAACCTGGTAAACTCTTCCTCGTACTCTACCATTGTCATCTATTTCTGCTTCAATTCTAGGAATTTTATTTTTTTCCTTGTTTGATATTGTGGAGGTGTGTATTTTTCAGGATATCTCCTCTGCAAATCATCCCAAGTAAGCACTGGAGGATCTCTCTGACTGTTTGGAATAGACTCCCACCAATTCTAGGCTACTTTTTCAAGAAGAGAAGTTGTGTATCTTAACTTCTGTTCTGGTGTACATCTCATACGTGTCAGAATCCTCTCTGTATGCCTGAGCTAGCCATCAGCCTCAGCTGGATCAGTAGTTCCCTCGAATGTTTTCGCTCCCTGCTTTCTTACCTCTGCAAAGTTTTTATCGATATTCAGGTTTGTCTGACTCCCTGAACCTTTACCCTGATTCCGCATCATCTCCCAGAACGGAGCGTATGCAGGATCGTACGGAGGTATAGGCATCGTAGGCTGTGCAGGCTGCTCTAGAGGTACTAGGATAGATCGTTGTCCCTTCACTTACTCTCTGGACTCTGCAGTGTGATCAGGAGATCACAAAGCATGAAAATCCTTGGTACAGTCCACAGAGAATTTAATCCCTGCTCTAATACCACCAAATGTGGAACTCATTTTCATAAACCAATTTCCCTGATAAACCAAATAATTTATAGAAATTATATAAAATCAAGTCTAAAAATAGAGGAGAGAGAGAATTTAAAAGATATATACACGCTATTTCATAAATATCGGCCCAAATCTGTTTTCATTCAGAAAACAAAACACTAGCGGAAGCAAATAAGTTTGAAAACATTCAAACTGAAACCTGCAAGTATATACAAATGTACAAATCCAAAATAAAAAAAATGACAATTGGAGCTCGACCTCTGACGTAAACTCTAGAAGATACCGATCAACTCTATGGTCCAGTGATATGCAACTACCTATGATCTGCACAATCATTTCAAACAACAACGGGGTGAGTATAAACAATACTCAGTAAGTATTCTTAGATTTAACGTAAATGATGTGCAGGGGAAAGCATATAATTGCACGAAGACGTGCGTATTTATCTTGTCCCTCGGCATCCCCGAATGTCAGAAAAATCATTTCACACATATACCGAATTAGCACACAGCTATCACAATCTAGCACACAGCAAAATACGATCACACAGATCAATCATACGAAAAATTGAACAATACAGGTAACGATAAAAAGAGACTCACACAGAGTAATAATCAGAAAGCACACATCATTCCATCGTCTCCATCTCACATAGAGATCAATATATTTCATTCAATATCGCTCACAGCAGAATACGAACCACACAGGTTCAACAATAGCAATCATCAATCATACATATATCAAGGTAATGTATGAAGTGCAATGAAATGCAATTTCACACAAAATGACCCGGGTATTATCCACTATCGCACCCAGCAGCAAAATTCATCCTCTATTGAACACAACAAAGGTAAGGCATATAGCCTGAGCACACAGCTCTGAATAAAACTCATAAATACAGACTATCGCACACAGCAGTCCAGGAAAACACACAGTAATCCTTTTTATCTTTTTGGCCACACAGGCTTGTGTCATACAGATATGTAAATGTATGAATGTAATCAATATGAATATCATTCGTAATCGCACACAGCATTGAATGACATTCACTCTGCACACAGCTCAACAAATAACATAGCACACAACAAAGCACACAGCCAAAAGATTTATCTCAGCTCACATAGAGCAAATCAGACAATACCACATAGGTAAACAAAGATAACACGCCAAACTCCATCAAAACATACAACACAGGTATAATCATCTATCAATCGAAACATAACAATACAAATATCTCAGATTCACTATAAGTCATCTAACAAATCAACATTTCATTATAGGCACCTATTTTTACTTTGCTTAATCAACGTAATTCCAAATAGATTACGATCCAGTTTAGTAAGCGTAAGAACACTTACCTCGAGAACAAGTAAAATAATAATCAACACTGGCTCAACAGCCTCCTAGTCGTCGTACAGATCCTTCAGTACGAAATCAACTATATACAATTCATTATTAACCAATTCAAATATTGATTCTAACTTTGGCATCATTAAAACATCTCATTTTCAACCTTAAGTTAACTATTTGTCAACTTTTCCAACAATTCCTCTTTAAGGTCCATCTTTCCCAATTTCATCTCCAAATCATTTTGATAACTTTCTACACTTATTCATATCAATTTCCAGCAACATTTGTATTCAACCTATTCAATAATTTGGCATTTAACACAATTTCAGTTCAATATAAACCAATTGTCAACTTAACATAAACCTTTGGTTTATGCCCTCCTTCCATGAATTCATCACACAAAACTCATCCTAACACTTTCGTCACATTTAAACCATCACTCTCAACATTAATTAACAATAATTCCAGCAA
>CANYCX012188205.1:0-13507 GCA_948193385.1 Breynia disticha f. nivosa | reverse complement strand
GGGGTGCACATGTCATCCTACAAAATAAGAAACAAATATAAATAAAAACGACATATTTTCGTACCAAAATAATAAAATGACAATATAAAATCAATCACAAAAATATGTCAAAATAAGGTGTTATCAGTGAGAATTCTTCAAGTGCCTCGTAAAAGTTTCATATCCTCCTCCATACTTGAACGTGTACTCTTTACTGCAATAATTGCAAGTAACACAAAATAAGTTAGAATCATCTTCCCTTTTACGTTCTTTTCAAAAATGAACTCTAAAAATACAAGAAGATGGAGCTCTCATATTCATTTCTTTGGATAGGAGAATAAGTTTGCTCGTTATCGCTCCCTTCGAAAATATTTTGTTCGTTCAACATTTTTTGCAAAATAAATTGTGAAATGAAACTTTAAAAAAAATTGAATTTTGTGAGTAAAATGAAAGTGAGAAAATAAATGGAGAGATTTTGTGAGAGTAAGAGAAAATTGAGAAAATTGAAAGTGAAATGAAGTGAAATGGGTGTGGTATTTATAGATCAAAAGTCACAAAATTGGTCCCCCTTCTTGGTTGCAGGTCCATACCCCTGCCCTCCAAGAGGTTTCCCCCGAGTATCATTATAACCACTAGTAGAATTATTGTTCGCAAACCGAACTATGCTCGCTGTCTGTTCAATAGGATCTGTAATTACTTTGTCACTCTGTTTTTCTATCCACAATACCATCGAGTAGGCCTTGGACACCGAAGGCATGTGATCAAGAAGCATTATCTGATCTCTGGTACTCTCTCATATACGTCATTCAAGCCCATCAAGAACTGAATCAACTGATTGCGATTTTCCACATCTAGTATCCTCTTAGACAATTCACAACTGCAAGTCCCATTACATGTACAGGTAGGTATCGGTGCCAAACAGTGGAGTTCATCCCATTTCTGTTTCAATGTAGAAAAATACATTGTCACACTGAGACTTCCCTGCTTAAAACCAGATATCTGGCTTTGAAGCTTGTGATATGGAAACCAGAGGTTTTGATGTTTAGTTCTTCAGGGAAGTATTTTGGTATGAGAGTTAAACGCAAGTTTCTGATATGGAACGTGCCGGAGAAGGAGTCTCAGCATGCGGTGATGAAAAAGGTTGTGCTACATCACACAAATACAATGACGGCTCTTGCGTTTCACCCTACTCAAAGGATTGTTGCGACTGGAGATGTGACTGGGAGGATTTTGATTTGGAGGGGGGTTGGGAATCAGACATTTTCTGTTGGTGATAGTGTGGAGAGGGAGAGTTCAATGGGCGATGATGAAGAGAAACTTGGTGTGAGGGGAGACGATGATACCGATTCATGTACAACATGGCATTGGCATCCCTCTGAGTTAAAGGTCCTCTTTTTCTCATCTGATGGTACCTATTTACATTCATTCAGGTAATATCATCCAAGTAAATCTAGTGAATGCTAGCATTTCTGGTATATATATTATCATGTAGTCATTCATTTGGCCTACATTTTAAGCTTGACCGAGAAAAATAATGAACTGGTGTTTAGTTAAGAGTTAACAAGATAGACTAGTCACTGATTGGATGTAGTTAATTTTGTGTGGTAGGGGAAAAAATTTGAAGTGTCAATGGCATCACTACTACATGTATTGCTTCTTTTGCTTAGTACAAATAAGCTTCATCTTAGTATTAATAGTAGTACGTGCGATTATTAGCAAATTGAAAGGTTTTGTCTCCTTCTAGTCGCTGGCTTATTTAATATGAATGAATGACTAAGAACGTAGCTGATTATGGTTACTGCTGATTATTTTTTATCCTTGCTTATGTCATGCTGGGGTATTTATGTACAAGAAAGCCTCTTGTAGTTTCTAATGCTTATTTTGGATTTTAGGTGGAAAGGAAGGGGTTTTGGTGGTGTCACAGTTAGACACGGGAAAAGAAGAAATATTTAGAGCATCTACATTCATAAACCTCTTCAAGAGGTTTATGACCATGACACGTCAGTATTTGAAAATTTTTTTATTTATTAAACTTTTCTTCCACACTCATAAACCTTTCATTAAACTTTATTGTAGGACCAATTATATATCATTCATTATTTAATACACAATTTTTTTACTCACAATTTATTTAAGTGGGCTCCACAAAATTATTGAAACCCACATATCAACCATTTCATGAGCATTAAACTATTCAAGCTTGGAAGCTCTCTCTCTCTCTTAATAAGGTGGCATAAAGTAGCTGATGTGTGGGATATAATGTAACGTCCTGGAAGTTATACGAATTTAAATATTTTGAAAATATATTAAAACGGGATCGAATCGGATCGATTTGGTTGAGAATTGGGGAAAACAGCAGTCAGCACGCTCGTGCAGCACGCCCGTGTTCATGAGTGCATATGAGCACGACCTTGTGCTCATAATCTAGAAATCAACACGACTCGTGTTGAATAAATTGCAGAACGAGATCGTACACGATGGAACAGAAACTCGTGCTGAGAAAAGTACGGCACAACCAAATGGCACGACCAGTGCTCGAGGTCGTGTTGATTGGAATGATATCAAGTAATCTGTTCTAATTCAATTCATTCACAAAATAGAGTAAATAAGCTAGCAGCTAGTGAAGAAAACCCTAATCTTCAATTTAGAATCGTGTGAGAGGCAAGAAACAACAAATTCTTGCAAGAATTAGTCATCCAAGTCAATTAAGGTAAGGATTATACTTTGTATGGTATGGTTGATGATGAAACTTGCTGAATTTTTATTAATTTGAGGTTGGACAACCTTGTTTAGTTGTTGGAATTATGTTTAGGATTGAAGGAACTAGTAAGAGTAGAATGAAAAATTGATTATGAATTGTTTTGATGGTCTAGGAGGATCAAGACGATTTTGACTCGAGAAATTAGTCGGTAGAAGTGGTTCGACTTGCACGTATTTGAGGTAAGTGGTTTCGTACACATACGATATAAGTGTTAGAACACTTAAGTATTTTCCTTAAACTTAATTCATTAAAAAGCTTTAACTAGCTTAAAAATGATATTAAGGACGAAATAAATATAAGTTAATATGATATTTGATTTATATAAGTATGTTGTTGACTTAATGTTGATTTTGTATTGACATATGATTGATTACATGCTCTGTTTGGCTACGTGTCGTTATTGTGTATGTATGAGATTTACAATGATTATTGAAGCATGCGTTTGCTTTGTGGAGCATGTGTGAGCATACTTATGATGATGGCCTTTATGTTCGATGGTAATATTGTGGCCTTATGGTCGATTATGGTATGTGGCCTTTATGGTCGTGGTCTTCTTGATCGTTAATGAAATTTGGCCTTTATGGTCATAGCCTTCGAGGTTGATTATTGGAGAGTTATAAGCCCCGGGCATTCATCTTCAGAAGGATATTTATGTGCTAGTGATTGATGTGCATACATGTGATTGTGGCATTCATGATGGCATGTTATTCTTGTTTATGTATCTGTGAATGTTGGACATGGAATATGTTGTGTGAGCTTATATGCTTGATGAATTTATGTGCTTAAATGCATGGTATGATTCTTAAGAGTATGTTGTGTTTTGTGATTGATTTGACTCTTAAGTGAGTTAAATTGCTGATATGAGTGTACATAAATTATGTATGATGTACTGAAATGGTATGGAACAAAGAAAACACAACTAATACTTAAAGAAAATGAAATCAGAAATGTAATAACTAAAACAGAATCTCGGCATGCCCTCGTGCTGACCAGCATGCCTTCGTGTAGCTGGATAATCTGAGAAAGATGTTGAGCACAGTATCATGTTCGTAGTTGGCACGATCGTGTTTCCTGGTGAATGACACTTGAGCATGACTCGTGTTGTTTTGGCACGACGTGTTGTCTGGGATGTTGATTTGAGCACGCCCTCGTGTTCATCAGGCACGACCCGTGCTGTTCCCCTGCATTTCATTTATTCTTAATGAATTATGATTTAGTTACTGAGTATATCTTTATACTCACCACTTTCATTGCTTAAATGATGTGCAGATCGTAGGTAGTTGCAAGTGGACCAGATTTGCTGTGATCAGAAGCATCTTGCGATATACGAGTGAGGTCCGGCTCCGGAGATGTCTGTTTTAGTTTTTGGTTTTTATATTGTATATACTATGTATATATGCAGTTTGAATAAATTTTCAAATTAGGTTGTTTTTTGCGCGTGTGTGTATAACTATTTTTTGGGCCAACGTATGTTTATAAAAGAAATGTTTGGTTATTATTATTCTTATTTTAAAAGTGAGTTCAAATTGAGAATTTCGTTTTAAAAATTTGAGCTTCACATATAAACCCCCCACTACGGGTATGTTTGGTATGGGAAAAGTTGGAGAAGGAAAGTTAATTAGAGGGGAAGTTAGTTACTTTTATGTGTTTGGTTGTCACTAACAAGGGAAGTTCAATTTTTTCAAAGGAAGTAAATTCCCCTATGTAGGGGAAGAAGAAATCTTGGGTGAGAGGTGGGATTTTAGTTCCCTAATTGGAAATGACTCTTTTATCCCTACTTTTGTATTAATTTTTTTTTTAAATTTAGACAGTTAATTACATAATATATTTAGCTACGGATGAGGCCAGAAAGCACTGTACTGCTGGCAGTCTCATTCGGAACTGTAATGGTTCTTTCAGAGCTTGTTTTCAGGTTGGCATTGGCTGGTGCTCTCCGTTATTTGCCGAACTGTGGGGCATCCTCCATGGAATTAGATGGGCCAAAGCGAAGAGTTACACTAAGTTTATCTTGGAATTGGACTCCCAACTGGCTATTTCTATTATCACGAATGGTATCCAATGGCGTGGCAGAAATATCTCGCTAATCCAAGAAATCAGGAACCTCCTCCTGACTGATTCATAGTTGAGTTGCAGGCATACCCCCCGGGAAGCTAACTCAGCTGCTCACTGGTTAGCTCGTAATCGGCTGTCATCACAAGACTGTTGCTTTGAGAAACTTCGGGATATCCCAGCTCCCTTATTTCCTTTAATGTATTATGACAGGATAGGAATATCCACTTCATTATGTAACCAAAATTTTGATGTAAGGCCCCCAAGGCCTGTGTTTTTATCTCAATGCAACGAAATTAACCCACTTCTCTCTGAAGAGGCCAGTCTAACTGGGTTGTTCAGAGGGGAGTGCCTTACGATTCTAGGGTCAGCCTAGCTAGGTCGAGGAGAGTAAGGAGAAGGTCTATTCAAAAAAAAATTACATAATATATTTATTCTAATTATTATTTTTTAATGAATTTAATTTTACATTTTTATCCTAAATTAGTAATAATTTTAAATTTTTCAAAAAATTTATATTGGTTTAAAAAATTGATATAGAAAATGAAAATAATTTTTTTAAATGATAGTTTTGTTAAATAATATATTTTTTATAAAAAACTTGTGTATAAATTTTTTAATATTAAATTTTCTCATATTTTTTAAAATAAATAAATTTTAAATAATTCCAATGTTATTATTCTATCAAGGGTATTATAGGTATATAGTGGAAATTATTTTACACTTCAGGAAATAAATTTTCATACCAAACACAAAAAAAATCATACTTCCTTAGTAATTTAATTTCTAAGTAACTTACTTCCTCAGTAATTTACTTTCCGAAAACTTTCTTAATTATACCAAGCAAAGCCTACAGATGCTCTTACCACGAATTTTCTTGGTCTGAACCTCCCGATATCCCCGATACATTGGTCAGTCCAAGCTTTTATGGAAGAGTTGGATTGTCAGCCCAAGGAAGAGCTCGTGGGTGCTCTTAGATCACCACTGTTGTATTTTACAGATTCTCCAAACCTCACACTTTCTTCAGTTAGCGACGTGTTATTCGAATGAGTATTAATTCCTGTATTATTTTCATCATGACGCCTAATTTACATCTCTAATTTTTATAAAACTATCATATTTAGATATCTTGTGTAGATAATCAAGTTCAACTACTGAAAATGCCTTCCATGGAGATTTTGAAGTCCATTTCTAGGATTAAGATTGGTTTTACAAAATTGTGAGCCTTATAAGTTGTATTTGTAACTGGATTGGTTAATTTTTTTCATGTTCTGTTCTAGCATTACATATTTGATTCATTGGAATGATTAACCTGTTATTTCCAACATTGTCTTAGATTGTGGTCGCTGAAAGTGAGTACCTCCCTTCACAGTAATGGATCACAAACAACATATGTCTTGACAATATTATCAGAAACAGTAAATATAAAAATTGGAGCAAAATATGAATGAATATCTGGTAAATTGAAACGACCTTAGAAAATATGAATATCACATTTTAGGTTTTGCGTTTTCTAGGGTGTGCATACTAATTTCATTTTAGAATTCATCAGTTTTAAACTATGAAAACTACTCCCCTTGCGCTAGCTATTTGTATTTTGGACGATAGAGCGTGTAAAAGTACTATTGAAAACTTTGTTGTGAGATATCCTGCAAAGAGATCCATTTATTGTCTATATTTTCAGTGAAGGATGATGCTTTGTGTTAAAATTTAAGAGCTTGTAAATTTGATCTTAATCTTCTGAACCAAGCTTTATTATATAGCCTTTATTTTTCCACTTATGAAACAGATAATAGTGAAGAAAACATGAAAGGATCTTGTATTCACTGCCCATCTGTCCATTGTTATGTACATCTTTGATTTGTTCATTTATGGAGTGTAAGGAAGGGTATTGAATGGGAAGTAAAGGGAGAGTAGTTTATTACCCTTGTTTGGATGGAGAGTAAGGAGGGACGATGAAATGTACGTAAAGGTAAGCAAGGGTAAGAATTACCCTTCTTTTCTCTCCAAAGCTTACACTCTAAATCGGAGTGTAAGCATCGTAAAGTTATTTTTATACAGATTTTTCTACTTTTAACCTTATTAAAATTATAAAACCTCAAATTGTCCACTTAAAATAACTCTTATTAATTTTTGTTACACGACTATTTTAGTAATTTAACTTTGAAATTATAATTTTACGTTCCGTTATTTACACTCGTGTTTTTTATCTCTCAAACAAGAATTGTAGTCTTACATTTCCTTTCCATTTCTTTCCGGTACCATTAGTTACACTTCCATTAATTACCCTTACATACTCTCCCTCCAAACACACTGTTAGCCTTTAATTTTTGCATGAGCAGTTCATATTTCTTTATTGTTGCGCGAGGAATCATCCCTCATAAATATGAAATTTGGCTGTGTTTCTTAGCCACTGTGTTCATTTCCAGTGATAAGCAAGGCCTTGCATAGTGGGGTTGCATTTGATCGGAAATCTGGTTTAGTTGCAATACACACAGAGAACTACTCTGTCCAATTGTACAGTCTATTTGATGATCGAGGGATTTTTTAGGTGAGAAAATTATTTGTTTATATCTAAGCTATCGTTGAATTTTTTTTTATTTATTATGCACAATTTGATTAGTGGGGTTCTCTTTGGGTGTGTTATTAATGGTATCGCAATAGAAGATGAAGATTTTATTATGCGCTTCCATTTCTTTTCTACAGCAATGTCTTGGTTACTGCTATGTTTTTAAGGAAGTTTCTTAAATGTTGGCTATTAATTGTATCGCATAAGAAGCTGAATTGTTATAATTTAATTTGTTCGTTTTGCAGGTTCAAGTTTGTGAAAGAAACCATCAACCCAGTGATGAGATCACGGTGACTAAAGTTCTTATCTTTTCCTCTGGATGATATAATTGTGTCTGTGCAAAATCATTTTCTGCACTAACTGGTTTTTTATTGCACTTAATCTTGGAACTGAAAGCAAGGATGTTGCAACAAACACTGATTTTTTTTGGTTGTAGGTTGTTGTGACTCTAGTTGTTCTATCCACAGATGGTTCTGCGAGGGGTACAGCTGAAGTGAAGCTTGCTGAAGAGGGCATTGGTGGTTTGGTTTCCCTTAATTTTTGGGAATCAGAATCACTGAACAAGGATTATATATTGTCAACCATTGTCTATGAACCCCACAGGTTTGTTCTTCCACCTTTTGCTTATATTTGGAGAAATCTATTAATTTATATGTGTATAATTTGATTCTTATTGAATAATACTGGCGATCTGCAAGTAATTTTTCCAAGGCTTTAATATGCTCAAATTGTGGATGTCCTGCTTCATTTGTTTTCTCTAGGGATGCAGAAATTTCTGCCATTGCTTTTCATCCTACCCGTGCTATGGCTGTCAGCTCTTCTTATGGTGGTGATTTTAAGGTAAATATAGATCAGTGCTTGAGATGTTAGCTTTTTTAATACTCGGTTTGCGTTGCAACGTCATTTAGTAGTTTGCAATGCCATTAAATCTCAATTTACGTGGAGCAGATTTGGGTTCGTAATCATGCAGTTCAGAAGAATGATGACGCACCAACAAGACTTGTCATGCTGTTGGCTCATACAAGTATGATCCTGGTCTATTTTCTTTCTGAAAGTTCTTTTGTTATTTTATTTTGGGAAATAATTATTAATTTCTCTTGTATGGGATTATTTAACAAAATTTTTAGCAGAACTTTGAATTGCTTCTAGATTTCACTTTTCTTGAAATTGATTTTTCAGAGCATCGATAGTTTCCCTTGATCTTCTTCTCTTACTGATGATTTTTTTGGTGTTGTTACAAGTTAATATTTTTCTGGTTATGCTCTCAAATAATCACAACTTTCCCAAGGCAGGGGTTGTTTATCTAATCATATTCTCACAAATTGTCATCTGGATGATTTGTTTTCCTTGAAGAAAAAATCCAATGACAGCAACTGCATTTTCTTCTGATGGTTCTGTTTTGGCTGTTGCAGCTGAAACTATTATCACGCTATGGGATCCAAACACAAATGTTCTAGTGGCTGTAATAGGAGAGTCCCTTGCAGTAAGTATGAGATCTTTACTATATCCAAGTGTTAATTTTTTTTATGGTTTATATGCACAAGTGCATTGGTATGGATTAGGAATGACAGAGAATGGATATGGCAATTGATGATGCATCATCCTTGCACCACTTTGTGGTTCTTACTAACGCATTCAATATAGTGTAATGTTTTTCTGTATTAATTAGTCTTTCAATTTTTTATGTCAATTCTTCTATTTGATCACGGCTTCTTTTGGAAACATGATAGTTCACTTATTCTAAGGAAATTAACTTATGCATGTATACGTATGCTGTATATTTTGTAACTTTCGCTCTCATGCACCATGATTGATGACTTTTCGAACTGTCTGCAGCCAATTGTGACCCTCTCTTTTGTTGGGAAGTCTAATCTTCTTGCTGCATCATGGGGATCAAATCCACAATTGTCTCTTTGGAGCATGTCAAAGCTATCATTGTCTTGGTCTTACAGGCTTCATGTAGAATGTAGAAGGTGAAGAACCTCGTCCTTTTTTAGAAAAAAAAGTCTGAATTTTTTTGACTTATTTATTCCTTAAAGCTTTGCTCCTAGAATAATTGTGATAATTTACAGTAAAATTCTAGTTTGTGGATTGCAGTTAGTCAAAAGCTTTGCTTAACTTTTTGAATTTTAATTACTATCTCCATTTGTTTGTCATCTTTTTGCTTGGCTGAACCGAGCGTTTTAACTTCTTATTGAAAGAATGTGGTCTTCTTTGCCTTTTTTCTGCTGTTTGATGTAGGTTAACTAGTAGTGCCATTAAGGATTTATTTGTTCACATTCTCTTGGACAAGTATTAGAGCTTTTGTCTTAGAAGTCTTGTAGAGCCTATTAAAGCAATTTAGGGGATATATATAATGCTGAACCAACTGTAGCTTTATCTATGATGGATCCACTTCCAAGTTTATTCCATTCTCCTATTTGATTCTGTTGTGCTTGACTTTAGTGTATTATATGCGTTTTGCAGCTGTTGCCAGTACAACAGATTCGTCATATTTTGCTGTGCTTGCTCTTGTTGGTTTCAGCAGCTTTTCTGGGTTTTTTGGGTTTTGCTCAAGAACATGAAGAACATGTTCTTGAGGATATCTAGAATTTTGCGGCAATCACAAACTGAACTTAGAGTAATTGAACAAGAGAATTTCTTGTGGTGCTTTAAACATTCACACACCATAAAAGTTGTATTTCATTGATTTATAAACTAAATTCAATCCAGAATTATACTTGGACAGAAATTACTATTCTTGCTACAGTTGCAAGAACAAAACATCCAACAACTTCAATCAACAAACATAATTACAGATCTGCTGATGGATTTCAGCCAATTGTACAATCATTACATACACAATAACAACTTGCAAACACTATTACATTGATCTAGTTACAACTAAATCGATCGGAAATCAATAGAACAGTAAACGATCTCCATTTCCTCAAAATAGAACATATGAAGAGTGTTCTTAAAAAAAATGGATCAAAATTCTTCTTCTTCTGTCTTGGTTTCTTCTGTAGCATTAAAATCACAAGGTCTTAAACACTCCTCCTTGATTGTAATGCTGCAAACACCAATTCTACTACTTAAGTTCTCAAATTTATCCTTACACAAAGGCTTTGTAAACAAATCTGTCAGTTGATCCCTTGATCTGCAGTAACTCAGCATCACTTCTTTCCTTTGCAACACCTCTCGGATGAAATGATACTTGATCATGAAATGCTTTGTTCTTCCATGAAAAATAGAATTTCTTGCAATGGCAATTGCAGACTGATTATCACATTTAATTTCAGTTGCATCCCTTTGCTCATAATTCAAATCAGCCAACATTTTTCTTATACAAATGGCATGATTTACTACTGCATTTGCTGCAATATACTCAGCTTCAGCAATTGATTGAGCAATGGTGTTTTGCTTCTTACTGTTCCATGTGAACATGCTAGATCCAAGAGAAAAGCAGAATCCTGTTGTGTTTTTCATGTCTTCCTTTGATCCACCCCAATCACTATCCACATAGCCCTTCAGGCTGATTTCCTCAGATCTTGTGTAAAGAATGTCATAATCAGTTGTTCCTTTCAAGTACCTAAGCACTCTTTTGGCAGTCTGCAAATGTGTAACACTTGAACAACTCATGAATCTTGCCAATTTGTTGGTGGCAAACATCAAATCAGGTCTGCTGGCAGTTAAATACAACAAACAACCTATCAAACTTCTGTAATCATGCAAGTTAGCAGGCAGTGCATCCTTCTTCAACATCTTTTTATCATCTTGGATCATTGGTGTGCTGACTTGTTTACATTTCTCATAGAGAGTCATTCCTTTCATAGCTTTGGTAGGCAACTTGTTTTGCAAGTAAACAACTGTATTGACAACCTCTGCCCAAAATTTCTTTGGCAGATTCTTTTCCAACAATAAATACCTTGTCATCTCCATTAAGGTTTTGTTTTTCCTCTCACTTACACCATTTTGTTGTGGTGTGTAAGTGAGAGTCAATTGATGTTCAATTCCAGCTTCATTGCAGAATTTGTTGAACTTCTCTGCTGTGTATTCAGATCCATTATCATTCTAGATCACTTTCAAGTTGCGGTCACTCTGATTCTCAGCCATGTTCTTCCATTTCCAGAAGCATTCTCCAACCTTAGACTTCTATTTAAGAAAGAAAATCCAACAAAATCTGGTTGAATCATCAATGAACAACAGAAAGTACCTGCTGCCATTCAGTGTAGGAGTCTTTGTAGGTCCACAAACATTCGAGCGCACCAAATCCAATCTCCCATCAGCTCTCCAGGCTTGATTCTTGGGAAAGGGTAATCTCCTAGACTTTCCAAACTGACAAGTCTTGCATTCTTCTTTTCTTTTTCGAAACTTGGAGCATCTATCACCATATCATCCTTTTTCAACATCTTTAAGGCTGAATGATGATAGTGCCCAAATCTCTTAGGCCATAAACTTGGTTTGACAACTGAAGTAATCAATGCACATTCATTTCCTTCTTCCAACTTTAGAAAAATCTCCTGTTTTCCATATCTATTTTAAACAGCTCTTCTCCATGAACATCACAAATCAAGCAAGCTTTATCTTTAAATGTCATAGAATAATCTTTCTCAAGCAATTGGCCAACACTAAGGAGATTTTGTTCTATCTTAGGCACAAACAGAACATCAACAATGAGCTTTGTACCAGTTAATGTTTGAACAACAATATCTCCTTTTCTAGCAACTTTTAAAAGTTCCTCATTGCCAATTCTTACACTTAAGACCAAGGCCTTGTTCATGGACACAAACAAATCTGCATTGGAAGTCATATGGTGAGTACAGCCACTGTCAATCAACCAAACATCCTTTTTCCATTCAGTACTTGCATAACAAGAAGCCACAAAAAGTTGTTCTTCTTGTTTTGATGATTCAGCAACCTTGGCTTGCTGACCTGTGATGTCAAAATCCGAAAACTCATTTTTGAATAAATGTTAAAATTCGCACTTTATTTTTTTTTTCTTTTTAAAACATAAGTTATAGGAGAGAGAAATGAAAACATAGTTTTACAAACATCAAAATACCGATGAAGGTTGGCCATACACAATGTATTTTAAAATGCGGAAGCAAATGGAAACGTTTACATGCCATTTTGAAATTCTCACAAATGTTCAAGATGTACAGGCATATAACCCAATATAACCAGAACCCTAGGAGCTCGACCTTTCAAAAGTATCGCACCACTGGCCCTACCAAAAAATTGTCTCGTCTCTGATACCTGTCACTCTGCACACATATAACAGTAAAACAATGGTGAATATATAGAAATACTCAGTAAGTGAACTCCTATAGTTGTTATGCTGAATGCGCAGGGGAACCTTCGGCCTAACACGGCCTAACCTCCACACAATTATAATTATACCCAAATTATAATCATCAAATCTCACACAATATATCAATTAGCCTATCACAAGCAAACAACATACAACATCTGTTTATAACCACATCCATAAATCTACCATACAAACAACAAAAGCATAACCAAATCATCTTAAACTATTATCTCACTTTAGATAATCATTAGCACATTATTCGGGCTAAAATAGGGTTTGGACTAAAATAACGTAGGTTTTCCAAGCCTTAACGTACGTTATTCATCAACAGGCAAAACCACAATTCTAGATGAAGAATAACGTAGGCTAAGTGATAATTAACGTAGGTTTCATGTGTTTAACGTACGTTATTATTCTAAATAACGTACGTTAACTCCCTTCAGAGGCATTCTGCCTAACATCTTAGTTATATATCTTACCTACACATCTTTCACAATACTTAGCATATCAAACCATACTTTTAAACACTTATTCATCTATCTCATACACTCAAAGCACATTAATTGTCCATTAAACACATGATTCATATACTTATCAAGATCAAATCAACCAAATTAAACATTAACTTACACATTGTTCATTCTTCCATAGTGCTTACTTATAACCATAACACTTATGCTCCTCTATATACACCATATTTCAATTAACAACACCATTGATACACATACATTAAGTCATTTAGGTAATGATCATATTCAAAACTAACCCCAACACAATTAAGCCATCTCATTTTACATTCAACTACTATATCACATATCACCTTCTTTTAAAGTATAAGCCTCACATTATCCCACAA